>JAHQIW010001833.1:0-46797 GCA_019055375.1 Parelaphostrongylus tenuis | reverse complement strand
TTCTGTCAAAATCTTCTTCCCATTCCCAAGAACAGGTGTCGATAGTAAGTTTATTTTTTCACTTGGGTTTTGACTTCCTGGTGAACCCACTGAAAGCTAGAGTGGTTGAATTCTCTCAGTAATCTTCGGATACTAGCGATCTTATAGGTATTTCCACATGCGACCTCATTATGAATCGTCAGGCCATCCAATCCGTATTTGAGAAATAAATTGCATATAAGACCTTAGCGGTCTAATTCTATCCTACAGGAAAAGCTTAAGAAATGGACTTACGATGTGGGGCGAGAGCTTGTGACTACCATTAGCATACCCAAATTATTAGGTTTCGAGGTGAGGCAAATTAAAAACTTGCAATAAAAATGATTCCCTCAAATAAAGACCAACCATGTATCCATCGGACGGTCTGCTTGCCAACTAGTTTAAGCTCCGGACTTATGCTCGAAAATACTTTTCCATTTCACCCAGCTTCTTGGGTTTAGAAATCAAAAAAACTACTCAAATGAAACTTTAACTTGACCAAATGTCTTGAATATCCGTTGCACGTAGAAAATGTTCCATTCGAAGGAAATCGGGCCATAATCGGACGGCTGTAGTATCTGGACTGTAATCTGGGTCAAGACAAGAATCTCGACTCCACTGTTGATTTATTAAACTTTCACTTGCTCTTTCTTCCTCTAGTGTTATGATTTAGCATGTCTTGCTTGGAACCAGCGGCGTGTATTTGTTGTAGAGGCAGGCCGCAACATAAGGCTGTCTTCGAGAATGAGATCACTTTATCAAATAGTTTGTATTACTTTGCATCTTTAACATGGCTCACAGTTTCTTCACTTTCAATACCACAGATCACCTTTGCAGCATCTTTTATCGTATGTTTCTCGCTGCAGCAATAGCTTCTCAAGATTCGAATCATAGTTTTGTCCATCGTTATCATTTGATATCCGAGGAGTGATTTGAAATTTCATGCGCCATAACAAGTAATGTTTATAAAATTCTTACGGAAGTACTTTTTAGATATTTCCATATATTTGCACTACCGTACTGCGTTAAACAACATGAAATTTTATTTGTATTTGCGGTGTTGAACATCTTTTTCCTCGATGGGTTTTTCACATACCCTACATTCAAAAAATGTTCAAACAGGGAAATTTTGTAAGGAATTTGAACGGAAAAATCTCTTTGACTTTAGCATTGGAGAAATTGATATAATGTCCGAGAAGTATAATGCTGCAACACTAGTCACGCACGATGTGAATTAGAAAAGGCTCCTCGTAGACAACTCTGGATACCAGACCTCAGAGAGCTGCTATGGCTCAATAAACGAACGAAACGCCAGAAATGCATTGTTTTACAATACGGAGAAATTTGAGCCATCACTCTTACTTTGACTCTACTTCATCTTTACCAATACAATATCCACATCGGGTAATACTGATAGATTTCAGAACAATCGCCTTTTTTTTGTCTTGACCATATGGTTTGCATGACTTATTTCGGGTTAGATGATTAAACAAGCGTGGTCTAACGAATCGTGATATTTTGTTGTCTTCCCGTTTATGTAGCTAGAGGGAAGTTTCAATTCCAATAAACACTATCACAAAATTGTAGTCCAGATCATTCTGCCATTTCGGAAATACTTTCATAGTAGATTCAATTTTAAAATAGGCATTTTTAGGGTGCTATTACACTGTCAGCAGTTGAAAAGAAAACTGGAAAAGCGCGATGGGCAAATTGCTATCTCATGAGATAAGAATTCATTAGACGTATTATGGGTAATGCAGTGCCCCAATTGAAGTAGGTAATACCTAATCGTTGACTATGAAAAAATTTGCAGATTTAGCTCTCAAAACAGACTTCTTTTTGTCATGATTTGCATTAAGATGGACATCACACTTGACAAGCGTGAGATGCTTTTGGGAAAGTAAGCAGAAGACTCTGTTCCATCTGCAGGAGGCAATACGTGGAACTAAAACGGAGGCTATCGTTGAAGGTTGGTGTTCAAGTCCGCTTTGAGAATCTCCTCGAACGAAACTTAATATCCGTCAAAATTGTAAACGATAATTTTCAGTTGACAATTCCATTGGAATCGTGATCTGCTGAAGAATTTGCTCTATCATAAAGTCTGTTTATTAATGTTTACAGTCTTTTCGAGATTGGTATGTCAGAAGCATACGTAGCTTCGCGATACCTGCGTGCTTCATCAGTGCATCACGCTCCACGCTGAACCCTACTTCCTAGCAGGGAGGAAAATATGTTTTGGTGATAGCACGTCTTACTGTGATATCACCATTATTTTTTAAGTCGATTGTATACGTTCCTG
Organism: Parelaphostrongylus tenuis; assembly: GCA_019055375.1. NCBI lineage: Eukaryota > Metazoa > Nematoda > Chromadorea > Rhabditida > Metastrongylidae > Parelaphostrongylus > Parelaphostrongylus tenuis. The sequence continues at coordinate 44,480 of JAHQIW010001833.1, read as the reverse complement.
GCAGCGTGATATCTATACATCCATCCAATCGACTATTTATATAACTGCTTCTAACACACAATTTTAGCTTTTGAAGGAGTTAGGAGCCTTATTTCCCGGGTTGAGCTTTATGTGCTCTGACTAACCATTTTAGCAACTCAAAAAATTTGCCCATTCTTTCTCTTGTGTTGGACAGACGACAAAGCAACATCTATGTAACCATAGTAGAGTTACGGCCGGATTACGTCCTTGTGGATTGATTGCGAGATATTATTAGGGAGTGGAAGGGGTAGAGATAAATCCCACTAAACCACTTGGCCACATCTCAGCATATGTACAGTGATTGTAGATGAATATGATGTATCACTTTACATCCATAGTAAAGTTGTATTTAGTTTGACTCTGACTTGCAAAATAATCCCGAAAATAAGTCACAATGTCAGGTTAATGCTATCACGTTCGACACCCGCGCCATATCACTGATTCGATTTTTGATTCTGAGTGAAGGAACAATTCTCGCTCATGTAGACCACGGGTGCGGGCGCGGTCTTCAGAATCTTATTTTGGGCCACCCACAAAGAGTAAATACGGCGAGTGCTTGAACGAGGCTGTTTACTTCGTGTTTGAAAACTATATTCATCAAATAACTCTGTTCTGGTTGACAAATGTTTGTACTGAGTGAGTTACATGTCAGCTTCACCTTACCAGGCTCTCAGATGGTTGCATTACGTTTGGCTACAAACAACCTCGTGCTAGCTCATCAAGACAAGCACTCTGTTGATTGCTCACTAAGGTGGCAATTAGGTAACTTTTTTAAATCTCATTCGCCTCATAACTGGTCTTTTTGGTACTTTTCTGTTTGACGGCGGCAATCGGTTATTCGACCTGTCTAACGGGCAAAAAAAACTCTCATTAGGATTCTGCTATCGACTGCTTTTTTACAGACCCGCTCAAAATGATTTAATCTGATAAGGATATGACTTATTTTGAGCCATAGGTCTAGTGCTATATAGGCGCCTATTTCGTCCTATTGGGACTCATCAGTAGCACCCTCCCTCGGTTCCGTCGATCCCTTGAGGTTAAATAATCCTCTAAAGGAATCGGCGCCGAGTAAAAACTAATCACCCAAAGTCGGATGATGGTCTTACCTGACTTCGTGGTGACGGCAGTCGAGCTTACGGCTTTTAAAATGAACTATACTTCTGCTATCGACTGCTTTTTTACAGACCCGCTCAAAATGATTTAATCTGATAAGGATATGACATATTTTGAGCCATAGGTCTAGGCTATATAGGCGCCTATTTCGTCCTATTGGGACTCATCAGTAGCACCCTCCCTCGGTTCCGTCGATCCCTTGAGGTTAAATAAATAGGGCGCCTATATAGCACTAGACCTATGGCTCAAAATAAGTCATATCCTTATCAGATTAAATCATTTTGAGCGGGTCTGTAAAAAAGCAGTCGATAGCAGAAGTATAGTTCATTTTAAAAGCCGTAAGCTCGACTGCCGGTCACCACAAAGTCAGGTAAGACCATCATCCGACTTTGGGTGCTTAGATTTTACTCGGCGTCGGTTCCTTTAGAGGATTGTTTAACCTCAAGGGATCGACGGAACCGAGGGAGGGTGCTACTGATGAGTCCCAATAGGACGAAATAGGCGCCTATATAGCACTAGACCTATGGCTCAAAATAAGTCATATCCTTATCAGATTAAATCATTTTGAGCGGGTCTGTAAAAAAAGCAGTCGATAGCAGAAGTATAGTTCATTTTAAAAGCCGTAAGCTCGACTGCCGGTCACCACAAGTCAGGTAAGAACATCATCCTACTTTGGGTGCTTAGTTTTTACTCGGCGCCGGTTCCTTTAGAGGATTATTTTCACCTCAAGGGATCGACGGAACCGAGGGAGGGTGCTACTGATGAGTCCCAATAGGACGAAATAGGCGCCTATATAGCACTAGACCTATGGCTCAAAATAGTCATATCCTTATCAGATTAAATCATTTTGAGCGGGTCTGTAAAAAAGCAGTCGATAGCAGAAGTATAGTTCATTTTAAAAGCCGTAAGCTCGACTGCCGGTCACCACAAAGTCAGGTAAGACCATCATCCGACTTTGGGTGATTAGTTTTACTCGGCGTCGGATTCCTTTAGAGGATTATTTAACCTCAAGGGATCGACGGAACCGAGGGAGGGTGCTACTGATGAGTCCCAATAGGACGAAATAGGCGCCTATATAGCACTAGACCTATGGCTCAAAATAAGTCATATCCTTCTCATAGGATTGTTAGCAGTCAATCGAAAGCTTATATTTCTAGCTAGAACACAAAGCGGCCATCCAAAAAATCCTTAACAACGATGCAAATTGAAAATAAATCTTTGTCACGCGCTACCACACCTTTTTTTTATTCCTCTATTCGCTGAACTTTCTTAGAGAGCTAATAATCTTTCGATAGAACAAGTCTCGAAAATCTCAGAAAAATGTTTGCTTCTTAAAAAGCTTTTTCACAGCGCTGCAAGAGAAAAAAAATTGTGCTTCAAACTCACCAGACAGAGCTCTTCCTTAACCACTACTAGCAATCAATCGATGGCGTAAGTTTCAATGATTTTAAAAGTGTGCTTGTTTTCTGAGGAAGACCGTCTCATTGCAGCATAGCAGCGAAAATGAGGCCGAGATTTACGTGTTCGACAAGCTTGTTCATCGGCTAATCAACGCGTTGGCGGAGGAGAGGGGGGCGGGTGGGGAGAGCGATCAATAGAAGGCTTAAAGTGTTAAACATGAGTGATGCAAGTTGTTAATCAATTCTCTATACCTTCATGTGCTTTTTGTGCTTAGAGGGAATTATACACCTAATAAAATGAAGACTGCGAGCATGAAATATAATTCATTTTCGATTTTACGGCGCAATGAAAGGGTCCGCAACTCCATAAAAATTTCTTGTCCAGCAAATAGGGTCGCATATTCACCTGTCGCTGCCAAACAGAAAGGAACCTCTTTTTCAGTGATTGCTTTCGTTTTTGTAAAATAAGCTCTCATGAGTGTTCGTGTTTGACTTTGGAAAATTCTCAAGTCCCTGATATGTGTTTCTGAATGGTTTATGGCACTTATATCTGCATCATGTAGCTGAAATCGTTAACGAACCACATATGGGAGTAACTAGGACTCACGTTGTACTTTGTTATGTCTGACATTGATACTCTAATACTTTCCGAACCATCTTTTGCTCACTTATTGAGTTAAATTCCATACTCAGTTTATTCTTATAGACTGATTTACACCCCTCTACAGTAAACAAGTGAATTCATTCCTCCGAGGAAATAATTACGCTTATTAGATGAACAGCTACATAAGTAAAAAAAGTCCATGGTAAATTCTCAGAATTGCCTCCTGTGGCCCCTATACATTCATGAAGTCGCCTGCGAGAATTTTGAACTATGTTCACACACGTTTCCACCGATCTCGCCTCAAGCCCGTGTCAGAGTCGTTTTACGCCCCTCTACATTAGTGTAGTGAGTAGCTCAGAAATTTACTCCTGCATGGGCGAAGAAGCAATCATCAAATAATATTCGGAGACTTTAACGACCAAATGTCCTGCTTCAGACTGGTCTGGAAAACAGCTCTCGACAAATGGGAATCGTTGAGCTGGATGATTGCGCAGCAGCCCAGTCATGCTGAAGCGCAAATTCGTCGGCGCCAGTCTTGAGTAATTGCAGGTTCCTGTACACTTCGAATTACTTGCTGCTAATAGCTGTCCGCGTTGGTGTGACGTTTGTATTGATGAAGGCCAATGGCGTTTTTTCGGTGGCGCAAATGTTGCCCCAGGCCGTCATAGAAGCCGGTAGATGACTTGGTCCATGTCATTTGCTACTGTAGACTTCTGTCGACTCTTTTTGAGAAGCTGACTTCGATTCTGGTGTTTATAGATTATTTTCGACCTAGCATATTTTGTCATTCGTGAAAAGCACCTTTGACGAATGAGAGCAAGAGATTAAGTAAATCACACGGCACACGTTTGAAAGCCGCTTTTCTCCATCTTTTGGTCCAAAAAGTGAACCCAGGAGATCTTGTAGCTGCACACCTTCGCCATATTTTTGACAGTGTTGAGGACACACTGCTGATCCCAAGCTTTTTTGCCGTTTTGCGCATCGAACGCTTAAGATTTCGTTTGAACACGAGTGCAGATCTTTTGATGTCTCGGAATAGACGAGGCGGTTGGGCGACCTTTTCGAAGATGGCTCAATTCCTCGAGCCCTTCAGATGTTTTCACGGTTATGTAGACTCTTGCTGGCTTAAAACAAGTCTATTGTAGCAATGTCGGCCGGTTTCACTCCCGTCTTGTGCAACACAACTGCTGCGATACTTCTATTTTTGCAATCCGTAACTTTAGCATAACTCAGAATGGGTAAATAAATAAAGAAATAAGATTTTAGACCAAAATTTAACAGTTTATTCAATAAAATTATTTACATTACTAGAAAATATTATGTTAGAAGTATAAATTGACTAAATACAAATCATCAGAGCTCTTCACTCACCCTACACACTCCAATTTCGGACCATCGTATAACACGTAGATTTATCTAGTCTTATCAATTAGTTGATAAAATTTCATTATTTGAGAGGTTTTTTGTTGTAGAAATGAATGAGGTCCGTAGAGACTCTTTTCAGTTATCTTTACATATGGGAAGCGTTGTGACTTATGATTGCTTGTGCAGTTATCCTATACACTAAATTTATCAATATTGTAGCCTCAGATCACTTCTTCATAACCAAACTGTCTATAGCACTTTATTGTATCGCTGGAATATATACAGAACCGCAACATCATACAATATTGCACTTTGACTTACTGATACATCTGGGACCACTAGTAAGGGTGACCCGTAGGGGAATATACTCTGATGAGGTTGGCGAGACCGCAAAAACGTACGGACTCGAGTAGCGTAGCAGCCTCGGAAAGGCTCTCGGAATAAAAATTGTCGTATTGTTGGCATAGTTCAACTGGAGATGAGAACACGTATGTGATTTCAGCATATTGGATGTGGAAACTGTATTCTTACGCTTGAGCACTGAAGAGCTGAAATGCTGTTGTGAATAGCGAAAAATGGGCTGCAGGACTCGAACCCACATTTAACCTTTTCCGGAAGCGTGCTTATCCAACTGCACTCTCTTCGCCCGTTTTGTTACCACTCTTTCTATTTCATACTGCAAAGTGCCTTTATTAAAGTATTCGTTGTAGTAGCTCTTCTTTTAGAACTAATGCCTATAACATATAAATTACCCTTATTAATGCCATTAAAATCACTGGGAATTCCAAGCGACTGCTTGTTAGTGCGAACATGAGATTTGATCTTCTTCTTAATCCTCAAGCGCTCCACGGAGACATTTTGAAGAATCAATTAAAGCTCTAAGATTGTTGAAATTTCAGTTGCCGAGAGACTGTTAGAAGTTCAAAAAAAAGCCTTCTAAGGATTCCCAGCAGAAGAAAGAAAAAGCAAACCGAGTATCATATATGATATTAATGTTGCTTCTACGATGCAGTGAGAGAGATGATATTGCATAGGTATGAGCTATCGCATAGTTACCAAAAGTGTTGGAAAGGTTTTCCCAGTTTAAATGGTTTTTGAAAAGTCGTGTGCCAGCGCAGTTGTACCACTACTCAAAGAGGTTATCAATTGCACTGACATTCAATGAATGACTATAAAAAAGAAGGAATCAGATCGATAGGCGGCTTTATGGGAAGGAACATAAAAAAATTACAATCAATGAATTATTTTTACCTCACTCTAATATACGCTTATTCAAACCATGTGTGAATCACATTATGCTATTTCTCCGTTATCTTTAGAAAGGTGCTCGGAGTATTTTCTTGAACAGACAGCACCAGATATCCGTAAAGTAGATATGTGATTATCCGTAGAGTAGATATGTGATACATACAGCTCAAGGAACAAACAGCAAAAATGATTGGTAAATTTCATAGAGACATGGGATTCTTATTTAATGCCATTGTAGCTTTCCGGCGTGTTCAAAGCGATGAGCTTCAGTGGAGCCTTCAGACAAGATTTTAGTTGAATTCCTAACTTTTCAAAAATGATTAGCTGTTATTTGCGGAGAACAAATGCCAAGATTTCCACACGATTGCGCTTGTACAAAGTTCGTAATGATTTCTCGTAGAATTACGTTTTTACATAGTCCACTTCATGAGAGAAAATAATGCGAGTCCATTAACTACAATTATTCGTAATTGTCTTATAAGTCATCACTGTCAAAATCTTCTCTCACACATGATTACATGCATTCCAAGAACTGGTGTGTAAGTTTATTTATTACTTGTTCTTCGACTTCCTTCCGAACCCACTGAATGCTAGTGTAGTTGAAATTCTCAGTAATCACGGATCTAGCGCTTCATTGTTTTCGAGATGCGCCCTATGTGCATTCGCTGGCTGTCAATTCGATGAAATAAGCACCAAACATTTCTGGTGTAATACCTACACGGAAAGCTTAAGAAATGGCTTACGATGGGCCCGTTTTGCACTACATGACATACCCACCTATTAGGTTGAGGGAGAAGATCCATAGGACCGCTGTAAATTTAAAATTCGTACATAAATTCAATTCAAAACAGCAATCTTTGTCCTTTATACTCTATGTCAGGTTAAATATTCCCCTAACACAGAGTGTTTTCGCACTCGATTGCTAGCTGGCTGGTATTTTTATCATATTATACCTTTCCTCCCGAGAGAACTGACTATAAAAAGATCGACAGACGATGGGCTGTACAAGAGCCCTTACCAGACCACATGACATGTTGGCTCAAATAAAAATGAAAGGATCTATTGAAATTTGAGAGTGGTCTAAACAAAGCACTCGAGATAAAGGTATAATCATGATAAAAGTACCAGCCAATGAGCAATCGAGTGCACAACACTCTGTGTTAGGTGAATGTTTCACCTGACATAGAGTGTAAAGCGTACGTAGTCGATAACTATATATAAGGAGTGTAAGGCTCCCGAGAGAACTGACTATAAAAAGATCGACAGACGACGGGTTCTGCCCGGCTGATGAGTCTGTAAGGACGAAACACGTGTCTCGGGCTGTACAAGAGCCCTTACCAGACCACATGACATGTTGGCTCAAATAAAAATGAAAGGATCTATTCGAATCTTAGTTTTGTCCATCGTTATCATTTGATATCCGTGGAGTGATTTGAAATTTCATACGCCATAACAAGTATTGTTGTATAAAATTCTTATGGAAGTACTTTTTAAATATTTCCATATATTTGCACTAACCGCTACTGCGTTGAACAAACATGAAATTTTATTTTTATTTGCGGGTGTTGAACATCTTTTTCCTCGATCTGGTATTTCACATCCTACATTCAAAAAATGTTCAAACAGGGGATTTTGTAAGGAATTTAAACGGAGAAAAATCTCTTTGACTTTAGCATTGGAGAAATTGATAAAATGTCCGAGAAGTAAGATGCTGCAACACTAGTCACACTATGTGAATTAGAAAAGGCTCCTCGTGAACAACTCTGATACCAGACCTCAGAGAGGCTGGATGGCTCAATAAACTACCGAAACGCCAGAAATGCATTGCCTGCAATACGGAGAAATTTGAGCCAGCACTCTACTTTGACTCTACTTTATCTTTACCACTACAATATCCACATCGGGAATACTGATTGATTTCAGAACAATCGCCTCTTTTGTTCGACCAATGGTTTGCATGACTATTTCGGGTTAGATGATTAGACAAGCGTGGTGTGAACGAATCGTGATATTTTGTTGTCTTCCCGTTTATGTAGCTAAAGGGAAGTTTTAATTCCATTATCGCAAAATTGTAGTCCAGGGTCATCTCCATTTCTGGAAATACTTCATAGTAGATCCAATTTTGAAATAAGCATTTTTAGGGTGCTATTGACACTGTCAGCAGTTTGAAAGAAACTGGGAAAGCTACGCGGGTAAATTGCTAACTCATGAGATATGAGTTCATTAGACGATAATGGATAATGCAGTGCCCGAACTAAAGTAGGTAATACCTAACCGTGACTATAAAAAAATTTGAGAATTTAGCTCTCAAACAGAATTCTTTGTCATGATTGCATTAAGATGGACATCACACTTGACGAACGTGAGATACTTTTGGAAAGTAAGCAGAAGACTTTGTTCCATCTGCAGGAGCCACACGGGGAACTAAAACGGAGGCTATCGTTGAAGGTTGGGGTTCAGTCGCTTTGAGAATCTCCTCCACCGAACTTAGTATCCGTAAAATGTAAACGGTTAATTTCCAGTTGACAATTCCACTGAAATCGTGATCTGCCGAAGAATTTGCTCTATTATAAGTGTGTCTATTAATGTTCAGAGTCTTTTCGAGATTGGTATGTCAGAAGCATACGTAGCTTCGCGATACCGCCTGCTTCATCAGTGCATCACGCTCCACGCTGAACCCTACTTCATAGCAGAGATGAAAATATGTTTTGGTGATAGCACGTCTTACTGTGATATCACCATTATTTTTTAAGTCGATTGTATACGTCTGGCAGCGATTATCTATGCATCCATCGAAACGACTATTTATAAAACTCGTATCTAACACACAATTTAGTTTTTGAAGAGTTAGGAGCCTTATTTCACGGGTGAACTTTATGTGCTCTGACTTACTTTTTAGCAACTCAAAAAATTTGCCCATTTTCTCTTGTGTTGGGCAGACGACAAAGCAGTCATCTATGTAACCATAGTAGAGTTACGACCGGATTACGTTCATGGATTAACTGCGAGATATTATTAAGAGTGGAGGGGAGAGATAAATCCCACTAACCACTTGGCTACATCTCAGCATATGTACAGTGATTGTAGATGAATATGATGTTTCACTTTACATTCATAGTAAAATTTTGACTCTGACGTGCAAAATAATCCCGAAAATAAGTCACACTAACGTGTTAATGCTATCACGTTCGACAACTCGTCATATCACTGCTCGATTTTTTGATCTGAGTGAAGCACACTTCTCGTCCATGAAGACCACCGTGCGTGCGGTCTTCAGCATCTTCCAGGCCACCCATAATGACTAATACAGCGAGTGCTTGAACGAGGTTGTTTATTCGTGATTTAAGCATATATTCATCAAATATCTTGTTCTGTTATGATAATGTTTGTCTGAGTGAGTTACATGTCAATTTCCCCTTTTCAGGTTCTCAGATGTCTGCATTACGTTTGGCTGTAAACAACCTCGTGCTAGCTCATCAAGAGAGCACTCTGTTGGATTGCTCACTAAAGTGGCATTTAGGTAACTTTTTCTAATCTCCTTCGTCTTATAATTGCTTTTTTTGGTACTTTTCTGTTTGACGGCAGCAATCGATTATTCGACCCAAATAATCGGGCAAGAAATTGTCATAGGATTGTTACAAAAAACCCTTTACAGCGATGCAAAATTAAAAATAAATCTATGTTCCAAGCTACCACACATTTTTATCTTATCCCTCTATATTTCGTCGAACTTCCTTAGAAAGCTAGTACTCTTTCAATAGGACAAGTCTCGAAAAACTTAGAAAATGTTTGCTTCTTAAAAAACTTTTTCATAGCGCTGCAAGAGAGAGAAAAAATTGTGCTCTAAACCTCACCAGACACAGCTCTTCCTTTGCACTACTAGTAATCAATCGATAGCGTAAGTTTCAATGATTTCAAAGCTGTGCTTGTTTCCTAAGGAAGACCGTCTCACTGCAGCATAGCAGCGAGAATGAAGCCGAGATTTACTTGTTCGACAAGCTTGTTCATCGCTTAATCAACGCGTAGGCGGAGCAGAAGGGGCGGGTGGGAGGAGCGATCGATCGAAGGCTTAAAGTGTTAAACATGAGTCATGCAAGTTTGTTAATCAATTCTCTACACGTTCATGTGCTCTTTGTGCTTAGAGCAAATTATACACCTAATAAGATGAAGACTCTGCGAGCATGAAACATAATTTATTTTTGATTTTACGGCGCTATGAAAGAGTGCTTTGGAAAATCGGCCACTTGTGGCCCCAGCCATAAATTTAGGCTTGCGAATGACTGCTAACACACCCATAAAAATTTTTTCTCCAGCAAATAGGGTCGCATATTCAACTGTCGCAGCCCAACAAAAAGGAACTCTCTTTTTCAGTGATTGCTTGCGTTTTCGTGAAATAAGCTCTCATGAGTGTTCGTGTTTGACTTTGGAAAATTCTCAAGTCCTTGATATGTGTTTCTGAATGGTTTGTGGCACTTATTTCTGGTTCATGTAGCTGAAATTGTTAATGAACCAGATATGGGAGTAACTAGGACTCGCGTTGTACTTTGTTATGTCTAACACTGATACTCTAATACTTTCCGAGCCATCTTTGGCTCACGTATTGAGTTAAATTCCATTCATTCTTATAGAGTGACTTACACCGCTCTACAGTAAACAAATAAATTCATTCTTTTGAGAGAATAATCTCGCCTAATAAATGAACAGCTACAAAAGTAAAAAAGTTTATGGTAAATTCGCAGAATTGCCTCCTGTGGCTCCTATACATTTATGAAGCTGCCTGCGAGAATTTTGAACGATGTTCGCACGTTTCTACCGATCTCTCCTCAAGCACGTGTCAGAGTCGTTTTACGCGCCTCTATACTAGTGTAGCGAGTAGCTCACAAATGTTCCTCCAGCATGGAGAAGAAACAGTCATTAAAATAATATTCGGAGACTTTAACGACCAAATGTCCTGCTTCAGACTGGTCCAGAAACAGCTCTCGACAAATGGCAGTCGTTGAGCTGGATGAATGCGCAGTAGCCCAGTCATGCTGAAGCACAAATTCGTCGGCGCCAGAGTCTTGAGTACCCCCAAGCCACTTCGAATAACTTGCTCCTGATAGCTGTCAGCGTTGGTTTGACGTCTGTGTTGATGAAGACCAACGGCGTTCTTTAGGTGACGAAAATGTTGATTCAGGCCATTATAAAAGCCAGTAAATGACTTGCTCCATGTATTTGATACTGTAAACTTCTGTCGACTCTTTTTGGGAAGTTGACTTGGATTCTGGCGTTTATAGATTATTTCGACGTTGCATATTTTGTCATTCGTGAAAATCACCCATCTTTGACAAAATGAACGCAAGCGATTAAGTAAATCATACGGCACACCTTTGAAAGCCGCTTTTTCTTTCTATCTCTTTGTCCAGAAAGTGAACACAGGAGATCTTGTAACTGCACACCTTCACCATATTTATGACAGTGATGCGGACGCACTGGCTGATCTCGACCTTGCCATTTTGCGCATCGAAAGCTCCGGATTTCGATGAACTCGGTGGCGGATCTTTTGATGTTTCCCGGATCAGACGAGGTGGTTGGGCGATTTTTTTGAAGATAGCTCAATCTCTCTAGTTCTTTAAATGTCTTCACGGTTCTGTAGACACTTGCTGACTTGAATCGAGACTATTGTAGCAATGTCGGCCGTTTTCATTCCCGTATTGTGCAACTCATGTGCCGCGATACTTTTATTTTTGCAATCCGTAACTTTAGCGTAACTCAAAATGAATAAATAAATAAATAAGATTCTAGATCAAAATTGAACAGTGGATTTAATAAAATTATCAGCATTACTAGAAAATATTGTGTCATAACTATAAATTGACCAAATAAAATTATCAGAATTCTTCACTTATCCTGCACACTCCAATTTTAGATAATCGTATAACATGTTGTAGATTCGGTTGGTCTCATCAATCTAGTTGGAAAATTTCATTATTCGAGAGGTTTTTTGCTGTAGAATGAATGAGGTCAGTAGAGCCTCTTTTCGGTTATCTGTACATATAGGAACGGTTGTGACTTGTAATCGCCTGAGCTGTTATCGTATATACTAAGTTTACCAAGATTGTAGCCTCATATCACTTCTTTATGACCACACTGTCTGTAGGGGAGAAATGGGTTCGCGGAATTAATTCATTCAGTTGATTCTTGTAGAATAGCGTTCATTGCAACTGATGTTAAAGTTGTGTGACATTCAATCTGCGACTCTAGTGATTTTTGTAGATCAAAACTGGTTCACTGCCTTTCCGGTCTATTTTAAGCCCATGTAACTTTATAGCAATTGCTTTACTCTCGATAAATTTTGGATGATAGGACGTTATTTTAACACCGATGCGAAAGCGTATCATCTGGGCTTCACATATAGGGATAACAGCAACGCTATCATTTCATATTTCTTCCTTACATGCAACTGAACTGCGAAAAAAAATTTCTTTGATAAAATTTTTATGCCAGTGAGTAGAGTGGTGCAAAACATCAGCATGGAAAGAGTGTTGTCAAAATAGGCCCCGGTGGTGCAAGGGATAGGGTAAGCGTTCCGGATTGGGTGAAATGCGGGTTCAAGTCCCCCAGACGCAAATGTTTTGCACATCACTTTGTATCATTAGGTATAATATAACATCATCTCACCGCTAAAAACGGATATCAGAATTATTAAGAAGGACTCCGTTTCACCACCTAAAATCTCATCATTAGGTTTGAAATAGTCGGGCTGAAGTGATTTCGTCCTGTTGATACACTTTGTAAATTCGCCATATTCATCTAATTATTCCACTCATTGCACGTTAGAATGGAGCTAAGTTTATTAATCTTTTCTCAAAGCTCGCTCGGAGTCGCGCTATCCTAATTTGATGGTGATTAGGAGTCATTCGTCCTCTCAACATGCATATTCGTGTTCATGACAAGCAGAATTGTCTAGGATGAAAAAATGCCCTCTAAAGTTCCTTCACTAGACAGAGTTTCGTTATAAAAGATGGATTTTCAGCTAACAGATAGTGAAGTGTCTTCTTCGAATAACTGACTGTCGTTTGACCTCTGTCCGAGATACTGAGCAATGAAATTGTATTGGAAAACTGGAGTTTTGTAGTAGATGTATGAAACACGTATTGAATTAGCTTGTCAATACTAAAACATGACCATCATGCTTCATCATCTCAATTGGTCTTTTGTTCTATAGGAATGAAAGAAAATTATATCAAAATTAAAGGAAGATCAATAAGACAATGCAACAGACTCATAGTAAAATAGTAGCACACAAGGAAATCTTTTTGCTTGTAAGCTCTATGCCATTCATTCATTACCTTTACCTTTTCAAAAAGTAATACTGACTGTATACCCAATAATGTGGAGTGCTGTGCAAAAACATTGGCGTCAGCCGAGATTCGAACCCAGATCTCACTCTCTCCGGGAGCGTACACCAAGGAAGATAGCTGCTGCCCGTCGATGGTGCCAACGATTAGCATACGCTCCCGGGAAGAGTGAGATCTGGGTGCGAATCTCGGCTGACGCAAAAATATTTTAGCACAGCATTTCAAATTATTGGGTATGCTGTAACATCATATCAGCGCAAGTGGCGGTGAAATAAAAAGAATTTTATAAAATTGAGTGTGTTAAAAAAGTTATAGTGGTCGCTCGAAGATATGCGAACATTTGGAGGCAGTCATGTAAATACTAATGGCAGACTTTAACCATAACATGTGCAGTCACGGTTCATATAAGAGAAATAGAATCACCATGTAGGAATAGGTGGCGATTTTGATTTTCTTAATTGTGAACATGCAGATTAATGATGCGTTCGAATGGTGTATTTGTTCACAGCTGAATTAACAGATTATCTCTAATTTTCTATTCTCTGTACTTCTTAGATAGTCACTTAATTAATAAGTTGGTTTTGCAAGATTTTTTTTCTGAAGTATACATACCACGAGTATCGATTGACGATTGGGATAAAGATATTAAGGATAAGGCGAAAGTGGTTGTTATCATTGCTGGTAATTGAACATTTGGCAGAATTCACACATAGATAGAATTTGTTCTTGAGTAGTCACCTGTTTAAAAGTTCTCGCTTTACTGAGCAATTTTCTTGACGCGCTTAAATTATATTAAAATAGATTTTCATCTAAAAATCTTTTCATTTGACCTCTTCTAGCGGTGGAATGATGTTACGGATATACCCAGTGATGTAGAGTGATAAGTAATAATATATGTCATAATTACTATCTAAGCGAACAAGTCATATGATCTGTTATGAGCTCTTGTATAGCCCGATACACGTGTTTCGGCTTTGACAGCCTCTTCAGTCAAACGGGCCCTTCGTTATGAGCCAATCCTCTCAGGGTACTCCAATCTCTCTACTTAGAGTAGGCAACGAACGATTATTTACACGTGTTTTCAGATGAAATAAATCACTGAAACGGCCTGCGTTGTGCACTCGATTGTTCTTTGCTTTTGAGAAAAACACTAGAAACGAACGGTATAATATTACAAAACCACCAGCTAAGACATTACAGACCACGTGACATGCTGCAGATACAGTTATGAGATATATTGAAATTTGAGCGTGGTCTCAAGGAAAGCACTCGAAACGAACGCTATGATGTGCATAAATTCTGCATCACGTGGGAATTGAACCCTCAGCTCACTCTACTCTGGAGAGCGTGCTCTATCCCGCTGCATTGCTGACGCCCGTTTTGCCATCACTCTTTCAACGCTACAACGCGTCTATCTGTCAGCACCCTACCGCCAAACGGTGTTGGCCCACATTAGTACTTTTACCAACATTAAACTTAGTTCACGCTGGCCAGATTTACTGATGTTGGAGGATCAAATGAAATTATTGTTTATTTGAGCTGGTTGTCCATGTGTCGATGTTCACAAATAGATTGCTATTTTGTTCAGGCGTTTATTTTTTAGAAAGTAGGGATGGCAAAAAACAGGCCGTGACTTAGTTGGAACGGTTAGAGCGTACACCGATAAAGCATTGAGTTTACGTGCGGGTTTGGAGGTTCCCACCGGGAGCATCAACAATTTGCACATCGTCTCTACATCAGTCTGCCATTCATTAGTCTAAGAGTCCAGTGGCAGACCAACTTAAGGTGGTTTGTTTCTCTTTTGATAATGGTTCCGACGGAAATTTTAGCCAATTTGGTTGCGTAATATTTGTTAATTGCGATAGGTTATGTAAAAAGCCCAGGTCGTGTTTTTTCTGTTTCCGGCTTTTCGTTTTAGGCATGATCTTTTTATAGCAATAAAACTGCCAAGATTTTAGTATAGTTTATACTCTGCTAAAATATTTCTTTAAATAGCTTTTGAAAAAGTCTGTTTATCATATTAGAAACAGTTATTAGCAACATGATTGAGTCTGTTATGTAAGTTCCTGATAAGAGACTCTATACAGTGCTAGACAGGCGCCTGTTTCGTCCATTCCGGACTCCTCTGGTAGCAGTCTCCTTCGGTTCAGCCGGATCCCCTTGGCGAATATATGCACCATGCCATAAAAAGAATCGACGCCGAACAACAGCCCAGTTTGTTCAAGCACTTGACTGTGGTTCGCGACAAGTCGTTGGGAACAATATCACTTAGCTTGGGATAATCTACTGTTCGGCGTCGATTCCTTTGTTAGGTTTGCTTTATTCTCAGAGGAATGGGCTAAAACCGAGGTAACACGGTGCTACTGAGGAGGCCCGCTAAGGACGAAACAGTGTACCTGTATGGAACTGCATAAGTATAAGTATAGCCCACTGTATAAGCAATGGTCTAGCATCCCTAGGCGACTTCTTATCAGGCTCCAAGCATGTTTTTTATGTATCAGATTATCGCTTTTACTTTCGAGCGAGGGTAAATAGATAAATAGTCGAGGATGAAGTAGGGAAAAAATAGGTTGTGAGAAGATGTTTTGACGAACGATTATATCAACTGGATTTGTCCGCTCTTGTAGCTAAACTCATTATGAGCGACTCAAAAAAACTGAAAGCAATCTGGACAACAGGTTCCGACCGCGAAGAAACAACCAGACGGAACAGACGGTAAATCGGAAATACCGGGTTAGCGATAACCCATATACTGCGCCGAATCTTCGCGCTTGATGAAAGAGCGACTGGCGAAGATGCAGGATTAGGCGAAGGAAAATGTGATCTGCTGTTTTGGGTTGGCCATCCAATCTTTGTGAATACGAAGACAACATCATTTAGTAAAAACTATTACTTGAGAATGGAAGTTTTAGGACTTTGCAAATAGAAGTCCACAAACACTGTCTCACTTGACAGAATTATAGCCTATCTTCACTTATTTTTCAATATAAGAACTATATTCAGCATGTTACCCAGTGCCTTTGCCGTACAGCTATGATTTCGACAAGGACGACTCGCGCACAAACCTGTTTACCCCATCAGGTACTTCGAGAAATAGAGGTGAATTCCGTGAGAGAAAATTTTTATAGTCTCATCTAAAAAGCATACAATTTTTCCACTGTTGTGACTCACCAAAAATTCTTCCAGCGCATTTCTAGATATATAGGAAAAACGCTTAGCTTCCTACAATAAACGCAATATACGGCAGATAATCTTAATTTTAGGTGAGCTTTGCCTTCATAAAATTGGTCTTTGCACGAAACGAAAGCTATCATCGATTTTAAAATTTCGACACAATTCATCAACTTTGATAACCCAAACGAAAGTTTATATTATAGTTTCGGTGATCAAACAGAATTCTTTTTACATAACCGCTTCCATCGGTTGTATGATGTCATAGTATACCCAATTATGTAGAGTGATATGCAAGATATTTGCTTCAGACGGGACCCGAACCCACACTTTAGCCAGTACGGGGTCGCCGCTCTATTCCTTGCACCACCGACACTTCTTTTTGCACCACTCATTCTACGCTACAGCTCGTATATCTGTCAGCAACCAGTCGCCAACAATCTGCTTTTTGCTTTACACCTATAGCATCATATTAGTCTTCTCAGGCGTCGACCTTTAGTCAATTTGGCCGAAGTGGTCATGATGCTCGTTGCGGAGCATACGACCTGAGCTCCAACCCCCATTCCTCGTGCGAAGATTCGAATCACCCATGAGTTTGAAAATGAACTGCTGTCATTGCTCAGGTAAGCAAAGCAACTCGTCTTCGACGGAGATTTTTCAATAAAATCCTCTTCTTGTACGGGTGAAAACAGAGCATGTGGCGCGGTGGTTAGAAGTGCTAATCGTCGCCAACGAGATCGATGGTTCGATTTCGTGCTTATGGCTCACCAAGCCATCCATCTCTCCGGACTCGGAAGACTGGTACCAAACCGGTCTCAAACGTGTCAGGGAGGGCAGGCAGCACTGGCTCGGTATAGCGGTAGGCCACTGCGAATCATTGGAAGGGCCAGATATGCACTCAATCGCCTCAAGCGATGTCAAAAAATAAAGACGACATGCATGGCGCATTCCTCAACAGTGAATAGAGCCGAGAACTTTATCTTTTAGTTTTTTTATACGACTGGCACGATAAAGAAATATGCGACTGAAGGCTAATGGCTGCTCCTTGAATGGCGCATGTACTTGTGCCAGATTAGCATCAGTTCAACGAAGGAAGTTTTGATAGTTTCTCCATGACTACCGATGAGCTACTCGGAAAACGAACTGGACAGATATGACACTTTTGTAGCACATTTGGCTAAGGCGATAATCTGTGTCACATGTAGAAGATTTACAGGAGGATCTACATCAATCAACTGTACCACCTGTGGTCCCGTTGATCGACGAGTCACTCGAGCGTGGTACCAGCAACACTTCCATTTTTCCCTATTAAGTGTAAGAGTAGCCCAGGTGGGTTTCCTCGCTCTAGGGATTCGCTGAACATCATATCTCTCTTCTATAGTTTTCGTGAAGAAATCGAACCAATGAGTCGGTGGTCTTCCTGCAGAGAGCTTGATGTCCCGAGGAGTGCGGTCGGTAACGGCTCTCGTCCATCAGTTGTCGTTGAAGCGCATAACGTGTTCGGCTTACCTCATTTTCGATATCCTGTCGTGCAGAACGGCGTCTCTAATTTTCGATCGTTGACGTAGGTCGGAACTTTGGACCCTTTCTCTGATTTGCGAGATACGGGATACTCCTAGCATCGACTTTCGACTGCGCGTTCGATAACTCCAAGTGATCTTTCATCCTGCTTACGTAGCGACCAGGTTTATGCTGCATACATTAGGGCAGGGATATCATTCAGTCGAAAAGGTGTGCACTTAGTCGGATGTTTTCAGTCCTCTTCACTACAGCAATATCTTCTGCAGAAGATAGCTGATTAGTGAAGAGGACTGAAAACATCCGACTAAGTGCACACCTTTTCGACTGAATGATATCCCTGCCCTAATGTATGCAGCATAAACCTGGTCGCTACGTAAGCAGGATGAAAGATCACTTGGAGTTATCGAACGCGCAGTCGAAAGTCGATGCTAGGAGTATCCCGTATCTCGCAAATCAGAGAAAGGGTCCAAAGTTCCGACCTACGTCAACGATCGAAAATTAGAGACGCCGTTCTGCACGACAGGATATCGAAAATGAGGTAAGCCGAACACGTTATGCGCTTCAACGACAACTGATGGACGAGAGCCGTTACCGACCGCACTCCTCGGGACATCAAGCTCTCTGCAGGAAGACCACCGGACTCATTGGTTCGATTTCTTCACGAAAACTATAGAAGAGAGATATGATGTTCAGCGAATCCCTAGAGCGAGGAAACCCACTGGGCTACTCTTTACACTTAATAGGGAAAAATGGAAGTGTTGCTGGTACCACGCTCGAGTGACTCGTCGATCAACGGGACCACAGGTGGTACAGTTGATTGATGTAGATCCTCCTGTAAATCTTCTACATGTGACACAGATTATCGCCTTAGCCAAATGTGCTACAAAAGTGTCATATCTGTCCAGGTTCGTTTTCCGAGTAGCTCATCGGTAGTCATGGAGAAACTATCAAAACTTCCTTCGTTGAACTGATGCTAATCTGGCACAAGTACATGCGCCATTCAAGGAGCAGCCATTAGCCTTCAGTCGCATATTTCTTTATCTGCCAGTCGTATAAAAAAACTAAAAGATAAAGTTCTCGGCTCTATTCACTGTTGAGGAATGCGCCATGCATGCGTCTTTATTTTTTGACATCGCTTGAGGCGATGTGAGTGCATATCTGGCCCTTCCAATGATTCGCAGTGGCCTACCGCTATACCGAGCCAGTGCTGCCTGCCCTCCCTGACACGTTTGAGACCGGTTTGGTACCAGTCTTCCGAGTCCGGAGAGATGGATGGCTTGGTGAGCCATAAGCACGAAATCGAACCATCGATCTCGTTGGCGACGATTAGCACTTCTAACCACCGCGCCACATGCTCTGTTTTCACCCGTACAAGAAGAGGATTTTATTGAAAAATCTCCGTCGAAGACGAGTTGCTTTGCTTACCTGAGCAATGACAGCAGTTCATTTTCAAACTCATGGGTGATTCGAATCTTCGCACGAGGAATGGGGGTTGGAGCTCAGGTCGTATGCTCCGCAACGAGCATCATGACCACATCGGCCAAATTGACTAAAGGTCGACGCCTGAGAAGACTAATATGATGCTATAGGTGTAAAGCAAAAAGCAGATTGTTGGCGACTGGTTGCTGACAGATATACGAGCTGTAGCGTAGAATGAGTGGTGCAAAAAGAAGTGTCGGTGGTGCAAGGAATAGAGCGGCGACCCCGTACTGGCTAAAGTGTGGGTTCGGGTCCCGTCTGAAGCAAATATCTTGCATATCACTCTACATAATTGGGTATACTATGACATCATACAACCGATGGAAGCGGTTATGTAAAAAGAATTCTGTTTGATCACCGAAACTATAATATAAACTTTCGTTTGGGTAATCAAAGTTGATGAATTGTGTCGAAATTTTAAAATCGATGATAGCTTTCGTTTCGTGCAAAGACCAATTTTATGAAGGCAAAGCTCACCTAAAATTAAGATTATCTGCCGTATATTGCGTTTATTGTAGGAAGCTAAGCGTTTTTCCTATATATCTAGAAATGCGCTGGAAGAATTTTTGGTGAGTCACAACAGTGGAAAAATTGTATGCTTTTTAGATGAGACTATAAAAATTTTCTCTCACGGAATTCACCTCTATTTCTCGAAGTACCTGATGGGGTAAACAGGTTGTGCGCGAGTCGTCCTTGTCGAAATCATAGCTGTACGGCAAAGGCACTGGGTAACATGCTGAAATAGTTCTTATATTGAAATAAGTGAAGATAGGCTTAATTCTGTCAAGTGAGACGTGTTGTGGATTCTATTGCAAAGTCTAAAACTTCCATTCTCAAGTAATAGTTTTTACTAAAATGATGTGTCTTCGTATTCACAAGATTGGATGGCCAACCCAAAACAGCAGATCACATTTTTCCTTCGCCTAATCCTGCATCTTCGCCAGTCGCTCTTCATCAAGCGCGAAGATCGGCGCAGTATATGGTTATCGCTAACACGGCGATTTACCGATCTGTTCCGTCCTGGTTGTTTCTTCGCGGTCGACCTGTTTCAGATTGCTTTCAGTTTTTTGAGTCGCTCATATGAGTTTAGCTACAAGAGCGGACAATCCAGTTGATATAATCGTTCGTCAAACATCTTCTCAAACCTATTTTTTCCTACTTCATCCTCGACTATTTATCTATTTACCTCGCTCGTAAAAGCGATAATCTGATAACATAAAAACATGCTTGAGCCTGATAAGAAGTCGCCTAGGGATGCTAGACATTGCTTATACAGTGCTATACTTATACTTATGCAGTTCCATACAGGTACCTGTTTCGTCCTTGCGGGCTCCTCAGTAGCACCGTGTTCCTCGGTTTAGCCCATTCTCTGAGAATAAAGCCCTAACAAAGGAATCGACGCCGAACAGTAGATTATCCCAAGCTAAGTGATATTGTTCCCCGACTTGTCGCGACCACAGTCAAGTGCTTGCAACTGGCTGTTGTTCG
Organism: Parelaphostrongylus tenuis; assembly: GCA_019055375.1. Taxonomy (NCBI): domain Eukaryota; kingdom Metazoa; phylum Nematoda; class Chromadorea; order Rhabditida; family Metastrongylidae; genus Parelaphostrongylus; species Parelaphostrongylus tenuis. The sequence goes on along the minus strand of JAHQIW010001833.1, from coordinate 23,730 downwards.
GCGTCGATTCTTTTATGTAGGTGCATATTCCCAGGGGATCGGCTGAACCGAAGGAGACTGCTACCGAGGAGTCCGGAAGGACGAAACAGGCGCCTGTCTAGCACTGTATAAGAGTCTCTTATCAGACTTAATAACAGACTCAATCATGTTGCTATACTGTTTCTTTGATCCTTTTTCAAAAGCTATTTAAAGAAATATTTTAGCAGATTAAACTATACTAAAATCTTGCAGTTTTATTGCTATAATCATGCTAAAAAGCCGGAAACAGCACGACCTGGGCTTTTTACATAACCTATCGCAATTAACCAAATATTACGCAATTGGCAAAAATTCCGCGAACATTATCAAAAGAAACAAAACACCTTAAGTGGTCTGCCACTGACTCTTGACTAATGAATGGAAGACTGATGTAGAGCGATGTGCAAATTGTTTGCTCCCGGTGGGACTCAAACCCGCATCTCACTTTATCGGTGTAACGCTCTAAACCGTTGCACTAGTCACGCCTGTTTTGCCATCACTCTTTCTGCCCTGCAATGCATCTATTTGTGAACATCGACAATGGACCCAGCTCAAATAAAAATAATTTCATTTGATCCTCCAACATCAGTATCTGCCAGCGTGACTAAGTTTAATGTTGGTAAAGACTATGTGGGCCAAACCGTTGGCGGTAGGGTGCTGACAGATAGACGCGTTGTAGCGTTGAAAGAGTGATGGCAAAACGGGCGTCAGCAATGCAGCGGGATAGAGCACGCTCTCCAGAGTAGAGTGAGCTGAGGGTTCAATTCCCACGTGATGCAGAATTTATGCACATCATAGCGTTCGTTTCGAGTGCTTTCCTTGAGACCACGCTCAAATTTCAATATATCTCATAACTGTATCTGCAGCATGTCACGTGGTCTGTAATGTCTTAGCTGGTGGTTTTGTAATATTATACCGTTCGTTTCTAGTGTTTTTCTCAAAAGCAAAGAACAATCGAGTGCACAACGCAGGCCGTTTCAGTGATTTATTTCATCTGAAAACACGTGTAAATAATCGTTCGTTGCCTACTCTAAGTAGAGAGATTGGAGGTACCCTGAGAGGATTGGCTCATAACGAAGGGCCCGTTTGACTGAAGAGGCTGTCAAAGCCGAAACACGTGTATCGGGCTATACAAGAGCTCATAACAGATCATATGACTTGTTCGCTTAGATAGTAATTATGACATATATTATTACTTATCACTCTACATCACTGGGTATATCCGTAACATCATTCCACCGCTAGAAGAGGTCAAATGAAAAGATTTTTAGATGAAAATCTATTTTAATATAATTTAAGCGCGTCAAGAAAATTGCTCAGTAAAGCGAGAACTTTTAAACAGGTGACTACTCAAGAACAAATTCTATCTATGTGTGAATTCTGCCAAATGTTCAATTACCAGCAATGATAACAACCACTTTCGCCTTATCCTTAATATCTTTATCCCAATCGTCAATCGATACTCGTGGTATGTATACTTCAGAAAAAAAATCTTGCAAAACCAACTTATTAATTAAGTGACTATCTAAGAAGTACAGAGAATAGAAAATTAGAGATAATCTGTTAATTCAGCTGTGAACAAATACACCATTCGAACGCATCATTAATCTGCATGTTCACAATTAAGAAAATCAAAATCGCCACCTATTCTACATGGTGATTCTATTTCTCTTATATGAACCGTGACTGCACATGTTATGGTTAAAGTCTGCCATTAGTATTTACATGACTGCCTCCAAATGTTCGCATATCTTCGAGCGACCACTATAACTTTTTTAACACACTCAATTTTATAAAATTCTTTTTATTTCACCGCCACTTGCGCTGATATGATGTTACAGCATACCCAATAATTTGAAATGCTGTGCTAAAATATTTTTGCGTCAGCCGAGATTCGCACCCAGATCTCACTCTTCCCGGGAGCGTATGCTAATCGTTGGCACCATCGACGGGCAGCAGCTATCTTCCTTGGTGTACGCTCCCGGAGAGAGTGAGATCTGGGTTCGAATCTCGGCTGACGCCAATGTTTTTGCACAGCACTCCACATTATTGGGTATACAGTCAGTATTACTTTTTGAAAAGGTAAAGGTAATGAATGAATGGCATAGAGCTTACAAGCAAAAAGATTTCCTTGTGTGCTACTATTTTACTATGAGTCTGTTGCATTGTCTTATTGATCTTCCTTTAATTTTGATATAATTTTCTTTCATTCCTATAGAACAAAAGACCAATTGAGATGATGAAGCATGATGGTCATGTTTTAGTATTGACAAGCTAATTCAATACGTGTTTCATACATCTACTACAAAACTCCAGTTTTCCAATACAATTTCATTGCTCAGTATCTCGGACAGAGGTCAAACGACAGTCAGTTATTCGAAGAAGACACTTCACTATCTGTTAGCTGAAAATCCATCTTTTATAACGAAACTCTGTCTAGTGAAGGAACTTTAGAGGGCATTTTTTCATCCTAGACAATTCTGCTTGTCATGAACACGAATATGCATGTTGAGAGGACGAATGACTCCTAATCACCATCAAATTAGGATAGCGCGACTCCGAGCGAGCTTTGAGAAAAGATTAATAAACTTAGCTCCATTCTAACGTGCAATGAGTGGAATAATTAGATGAATATGGCGAATTTACAAAGTGTATCAACAGGACGAAATCACTTCAGCCCGACTATTTCAAACCTAATGATGAGATTTTAGGTGGTGAAACGGAGTCCTTCTTAATAATTCTGATATCCGTTTTTAGCGGTGAGATGATGTTATATTATACCTAATGATACAAAGTGATGTGCAAAACATTTGCGTCTGGGGGACTTGAACCCGCATTTCACCCAATCCGGAACGCTTACCCTATCCCTTGCACCACCGGGGCCTATTTTGACAACACTCTTTCCATGCTGATGTTTTGCACCACTCTACTCACTGGCATAAAAATTTTATCAAAGAAATTTTTTTTCGCAGTTCAGTTGCATGTAAGAAGAAATATGAAATGATAGCGTTGCTGTTATCCCTATATGTGAAGCCCAGATGATACGCTTTCGCATCGGTGTTAAAATAACGTCCTATCATCCAAAATTTATCGAGAGTAAAGCAATTGCTATAAAGTTACATGGGCTTAAAATAGACCGGAAAGGCAGTGAACCAGTTTTGATCTACAAAAATCACTAGAGTCGCAGATTGAATGTCACACAACTTTAACATCAGTTGCAATGAACGCTATTCTACAAGAATCAACTGAATGAATTAATTCCGCGAACACCATTTCTCCCCTACAGACAGTGTGGTCATAAAGAAGTGATATGAGGCTACAATCTTGGTAAACTTAGTATATACGATAACAGCTCAGGCGATTACAAGTCACAACCGTTCCTATATGTACAGATAACCGAAAAGAGGCTCTACTGACCTCATTCATTCTACAGCAAAAAACCTCTCGAATAATGAAATTTTCCAACTAGATTGATGAGACCAACCGAATCTACAACATGTTATACGATTATCTAAAATTGGAGTGTGCAGGATAAGTGAAGAATTCTGATAATTTTATTTGGTCAATTTATAGTTATGACACAATATTTTCTAGTAATGCTGATAATTTTATTAAATCCACTGTTCAATTTTGATCTAGAATCTTATTTATTTATTTATTCATTTTGAGTTACGCTAAAGTTACGGATTGCAAAAATAAAAGTATCGCGGCACATGAGTTGCACAATACGGGAATGAAAAACGGCCGACATTGCTACAATAGTCTCGATTCAAGTCAGCAAGTGTCTACAGAACCGTGAAGACATTTAAAGAACTAGAGAGATTGAGCTATCTTCAAAAAAATCGCCCAACCACCTCGTCTGATCCGGGAAACATCAAAAGATCCGCCACCGAGTTCATCGAAATCCGGAGCTTTCGATGCGCAAAATGGCAAGGTCGAGATCAGCCAGTGCGTCCGCATCACTGTCATAAATATGGTGAAGGTGTGCAGTTACAAGATCTCCTGTGTTCACTTTCTGGACAAAGAGATAGAAAGAAAAAGCGGCTTTCAAAGGTGTGCCGTATGATTTACTTAATCGCTTGCGTTCATTTGTCAAAGATGGGTGATTTTCACGAATGACAAAATATGCAACGTCGAAATAATCTATAAACGCCAGAATCCAAGTCAACTTCCCAAAAAGAGTCGACAGAAGTTTACAGTATCAAATACATGGAGCAAGTCATTTACTGGCTTTTATAATGGCCTGAATCAAACATTTTCGTCACCTAAAGAACGCCGTTGGTCTTCATCAACACAGACGTCAAACCAACGCTGACAGCTATCAGGAGCAAGTTATTCGAAGTGGCTTGGGGGTACTCAAGACTCTGGCGCCGACGAATTTGTGCTTCAGCATGACTGGGCTACTGCGCATTCATCCAGCTCAACGACTGCCATTTGTCGAGAGCTGTTTCTGGACCAGTCTGAAGCAGGACATTTGGTCGTTAAAGTCTCCGAATATTATTTTAATGACTGTTTCTTCTCCATGCTGGAGGAACATTTGTGAGCTACTCGCTACACTAGTATAGAGGCGCGTAAAACGACTCTGACACGTGCTTGAGGAGAGATCGGTAGAAACGTGCGAACATCGTTCAAAATTCTCGCAGGCAGCTTCATAAATGTATAGGAGCCACAGGAGGCAATTCTGCGAATTTACCATAAACTTTTTTACTTTTGTAGCTGTTCATTTATTAGGCGAGATTATTCTCTCAAAAGAATGAATTTATTTGTTTACTGTAGAGCGGTGTAAGTCACTCTATAAGAATGAATGGAATTTAACTCAATACGTGAGCCAAAGATGGCTCGGAAAGTATTAGAGTATCAGTGTTAGACATAACAAAGTACAACGCGAGTCCTAGTTACTCCCATATCTGGTTCATTAACAATTTCAGCTACATGAACCAGAAATAAGTGCCACAAACCATTCAGAAACACATATCAAGGACTTGAGAATTTTCCAAAGTCAAACACGAACACTCATGAGAGCTTATTTCACGAAAACGCAAGCAATCACTGAAAAAGAGAGTTCCTTTTTGTTGGGCTGCGACAGTTGAATATGCGACCCTATTTGCTGGAGAAAAAATTTTTATGGGTGTGTTAGCAGTCATTCGCAAGCCTAAATTTATGGCTGGGGCCACAAGTGGCCGATTTTCCAAAGCACTCTTTCATAGCGCCGTAAAATCAAAAATAAATTATGTTTCATGCTCGCAGAGTCTTCATCTTATTAGGTGTATAATTTGCTCTAAGCACAAAGAGCACATGAACGTGTAGAGAATTGATTAACAAACTTGCATGACTCATGTTTAACACTTTAAGCCTTCGATCGATCGCTCCTCCCACCCGCCCCTTCTGCTCCGCCTACGCGTTGATTAAGCGATGAACAAGCTTGTCGAACAAGTAAATCTCGGCTTCATTCTCGCTGCTATGCTGCAGTGAGACGGTCTTCCTTAGGAAACAAGCACAGCTTTGAAATCATTGAAACTTACGCTATCGATTGATTACTAGTAGTGCAAAGGAAGAGCTGTGTCTGGTGAGGTTTAGAGCACAATTTTTCTCTCTCTTGCAGCGCTATGAAAAAGTTTTTTAAGAAGCAAACATTTTCTAAGTTTTTCGAGACTTGTCCTATTGAAAGAGTACTAGCTTTCTAAGGAAGTTCGACGAAATATAGAGGGATAAGATAAAAATGTGTGGTAGCTTGGAACATAGATTTATTTTTAATTTTGCATCGCTGTAAAGGGTTTTTTGTAACAATCCTATGACAATTTCTTGCCCGATTATTTGGGTCGAATAATCGATTGCTGCCGTCAAACAGAAAAGTACCAAAAAAAGCAATTATAAGACGAAGGAGATTAGAAAAAGTTACCTAAATGCCACTTTAGTGAGCAATCCAACAGAGTGCTCTCTTGATGAGCTAGCACGAGGTTGTTTACAGCCAAACGTAATGCAGACATCTGAGAACCTGAAAAGGGGAAATTGACATGTAACTCACTCAGACAAACATTATCATAACAGAACAAGATATTTGATGAATATATGCTTAAATCACGAATAAACAACCTCGTTCAAGCACTCGCTGTATTAGTCATTATGGGTGGCCTGGAAGATGCTGAAGACCGCACGCACGGTGGTCTTCATGGACGAGAAGTGTGCTTCACTCAGATCAAAAAATCGAGCAGTGATATGACGAGTTGTCGAACGTGATAGCATTAACACGTTAGTGTGACTTATTTTCGGGATTATTTTGCACGTCAGAGTCAAAATTTTACTATGAATGTAAAGTGAAACATCATATTCATCTACAATCACTGTACATATGCTGAGATGTAGCCAAGTGGTTAGTGGGATTTATCTCTCCCCTCCACTCTTAATAATATCTCGCAGTTAATCCATGAACGTAATCCGGTCGTAACTCTACTATGGTTACATAGATGACTGCTTTGTCGTCTGCCCAACACAAGAGAAAATGGGCAAATTTTTTGAGTTGCTAAAAAGTAAGTCAGAGCACATAAAGTTCACCCGTGAAATAAGGCTCCTAACTCTTCAAAAACTAAATTGTGTGTTAGATACGAGTTTTATAAATAGTCGTTTCGATGGATGCATAGATAATCGCTGCCAGACGTATACAATCGACTTAAAAAATAATGGTGATATCACAGTAAGACGTGCTATCACCAAAACATATTTTCATCTCTGCTATGAAGTAGGGTTCAGCGTGGAGCGTGATGCACTGATGAAGCAGGCGGTATCGCGAAGCTACGTATGCTTCTGACATACCAATCTCGAAAAGACTCTGAACATTAATAGACACACTTATAATAGAGCAAATTCTTCGGCAGATCACGATTTCAGTGGAATTGTCAACTGGAAATTAACCGTTTACATTTTACGGATACTAAGTTCGGTGGAGGAGATTCTCAAAGCGACTGAACCCCAACCTTCAACGATAGCCTCCGTTTTAGTTCCCCGTGTGGCTCCTGCAGATGGAACAAAGTCTTCTGCTTACTTTCCAAAAGTATCTCACGTTCGTCAAGTGTGATGTCCATCTTAATGCAATCATGACAAAGAATTCTGTTTGAGAGCTAAATTCTCAAATTTTTTTATAGTCACGGTTAGGTATTACCTACTTTAGTTCGGGCACTGCATTATCCATTATCGTCTAATGAACTCATATCTCATGAGTTAGCAATTTACCCGCGTAGCTTTCCCAGTTTCTTTCAAACTGCTGACAGTGTCAATAGCACCCTAAAAATGCTTATTTCAAAATTGGATCTACTATGAAGTATTTCCAGAAATGGAGATGACCCTGGACTACAATTTTGCGATAATGGAATTAAAACTTCCCTTTAGCTACATAAACGGGAAGACAACAAAATATCACGATTCGTTCACACCACGCTTGTCTAATCATCTAACCCGAAATAGTCATGCAAACCATTGGTCGAACAAAAGAGGCGATTGTTCTGAAATCAATCAGTATTCCCGATGTGGATATTGTAGTGGTAAAGATAAAGTAGAGTCAAAGTAGAGTGCTGGCTCAAATTTCTCCGTATTGCAGGCAATGCATTTCTGGCGTTTCGGTAGTTTATTGAGCCATCCAGCCTCTCTGAGGTCTGGTATCAGAGTTGTTCACGAGGAGCCTTTTCTAATTCACATAGTGTGACTAGTGTTGCAGCATCTTACTTCTCGGACATTTTATCAATTTCTCCAATGCTAAAGTCAAAGAGATTTTTCTCCGTTTAAATTCCTTACAAAATCCCCTGTTTGAACATTTTTTGAATGTAGGATGTGAAATACCAGATCGAGGAAAAAGATGTTCAACACCCGCAAATAAAAATAAAATTTCATGTTTGTTCAACGCAGTAGCGGTTAGTGCAAATATATGGAAATATTTAAAAAGTACTTCCATAAGAATTTTATACAACAATACTTGTTATGGCGTATGAAATTTCAAATCACTCCACGGATATCAAATGATAACGATGGACAAAACTAAGATTCGAATAGATCCTTTCATTTTTATTTGAGCCAACATGTCATGTGGTCTGGTAAGGGCTCTTGTACAGCCCGAGACACGTGTTTCGTCCTTACAGACTCATCAGCCGGGCAGAACCCGTCGTCTGTCGATCTTTTTATAGTCAGTTCTCTCGGGAGCCTTACACTCCTTATATATAGTTATCGACTACGTACGCTTTACACTCTATGTCAGGTGAAACATTCACCTAACACAGAGTGTTGTGCACTCGATTGCTCATTGGCTGGTACTTTTATCATGATTATACCTTTATCTCGAGTGCTTTGTTTAGACCACTCTCAAATTTCAATAGATCCTTTCATTTTTATTTGAGCCAACATGTCATGTGGTCTGGTAAGGGCTCTTGTACAGCCCATCGTCTGTCGATCTTTTATAGTCAGTTCTCTCGGGAGGAAAGGTATAATATGATAAAAATACCAGCCAGCTAGCAATCGAGTGCGAAAACACTCTGTGTTAGGGGAATATTTAACCTGACATAGAGTATAAAGGACAAAGATTGCTGTTTTGAATTGAATTTATGTACGAATTTTAAATTTACAGCGGTCCTATGGATCTTCTCCCTCAACCTAATAGGTGGGTATGTCATGTAGTGCAAAACGGGCCCATCGTAAGCCATTTCTTAAGCTTTCCGTGTAGGTATTACACCAGAAATGTTTGGTGCTTATTTCATCGAATTGACAGCCAGCGAATGCACATAGGGCGCATCTCGAAAACAATGAAGCGCTAGATCCGTGATTACTGAGAATTTCAACTACACTAGCATTCAGTGGGTTCGGAAGGAAGTCGAAGAACAAGTAATAAATAAACTTACACACCAGTTCTTGGAATGCATGTAATCATGTGTGAGAGAAGATTTTGACAGTGATGACTTATAAGACAATTACGAATAATTGTAGTTAATGGACTCGCATTATTTTCTCTCATGAAGTGGACTATGTAAAAACGTAATTCTACGAGAAATCATTACGAACTTTGTACAAGCGCAATCGTGTGGAAATCTTGGCATTTGTTCTCCGCAAATAACAGCTAATCATTTTTGAAAAGTTAGGAATTCAACTAAAATCTTGTCTGAAGGCTCCACTGAAGCTCATCGCTTTGAACACGCCGGAAAGCTACAATGGCATTAAATAAGAATCCCATGTCTCTATGAAATTTACCAATCATTTTTGCTGTTTGTTCCTTGAGCTGTATGTATCACATATCTACTCTACGGATAATCACATATCTACTTTACGGATATCTGGTGCTGTCTGTTCAAGAAAATACTCCGAGCACCTTTCTAAAGATAACGGAGAAATAGCATAATGTGATTCACACATGGTTTGAATAAGCGTATATTAGAGTGAGGTAAAAATAATTCATTGATTGTAATTTTTTTATGTTCCTTCCCATAAGCCGCCTATCGATCTGATTCCTTCTTTTTTATAGTCATTCATTGAATGTCAGTGCAATTGATAACCTCTTTGAGTAGTGGTACAACTGCGCTGGCACACGACTTTTCAAAAACCATTTAAACTGGGAAAACCTTTCCAACACTTTTGGTAACTATGCGATAGCTCATACCTATGCAATATCATCTCTCTCACTGCATCGTAGAAGCAACATTAATATCATATATGATACTCGGTTTGCTTTTTCTTTCTTCTGCTGGGAATCCTTAGAAGGCTTTTTTTTGAACTTCTAACAGTCTCTCGGCAACTGAAATTTCAACAATCTTAGAGCTTTAATTGATTCTTCAAAATGTCTCCGTGGAGCGCTTGAGGATTAAGAAGAAGATCAAATCTCATGTTCGCACTAACAAGCAGTCGCTTGGAATTCCCAGTGATTTTAATGGCATTAATAAGGGTAATTTATATGTTATAGGCATTAGTTCTAAAGAAGAGCTACTACAACGAATACTTAATAAAGGCACTTTGCAGTATGAAATAGAAAGAGTGGTAACAAAACGGGCGAAGAGAGTGCAGTTGGATAAGCACGCTTCCGGAAAAGGTTAAATGTGGGTTCGAGTCCTGCAGCCCATTTTTCGCTATTCACAACAGCATTTCAGCTCTTCAGTGCTCAAGCGTAAGAATACAGTTTCCACATCCAATATGCTGAAATCACATACGTGTTCTCATCTCCAGTTGAACTATGCCAACAATACGACAATTTTTATTCCGAGAGCCTTTCCGAGGCTGCTACGCTACTCGAGTCCGTACGTTTTTGCGGTCTCGCCAACCTCATCAGAGTATATTCCCCTACGGGTCACCCTTACTAGTGGTCCCAGATGTATCAGTAAGTCAAAGTGCAATATTGTATGATGTTGCGGTTCTGTATATATTCCAGCGATACAATAAAGTGCTATAGACAGTTTGGTTATGAAGAAGTGATCTGAGGCTACAATATTGATAAATTTAGTGTATAGGATAACTGCACAAGCAATCATAAGTCACAACGCTTCCCATATGTAAAGATAACTGAAAAGAGTCTCTACGGACCTCATTCATTTCTACAACAAAAAACCTCTCAAATAATGAAATTTTATCAACTAATTGATAAGACTAGATAAATCTACGTGTTATACGATGGTCCGAAATTGGAGTGTGTAGGGTGAGTGAAGAGCTCTGATGATTTGTATTTAGTCAATTTATACTTCTAACATAATATTTTCTAGTAATGTAAATAATTTTATTGAATAAACTGTTAAATTTTGGTCTAAAATCTTATTTCTTTATTTATTTACCCATTCTGAGTTATGCTAAAGTTACGGATTGCAAAAATAGAAGTATCGCAGCAGTTGTGTTGCACAAGACGGGAGTGAAACCGGCCGACATTGCTACAATAGACTTGTTTTAAGCCCAGCAAGAGTCTACATAACCGTGAAAACATCTGAAGGGCTCGAGGAATTGAGCCATCTTCGAAAAGGTCGCCCAACCGCCTCGTCTATTCCGAGACATCAAAAGATCTGCACTCGTGTTCAACGAAATCTTAAGCGTTCGATGCGCAAAACGGCAAAAAAGCTTGGGATCAGCCAGTGTGTCCTCAACACTGTCAAAAATATGGCGAAGGTGTGCAGCTACAAGATCTCCTGGGTTCACTTTTTGGACCAAAAGATGGAGAAAAGCGGCTTTCAAACGTGTGCCGTGTGATTTACTTAATCTCTTGCTCTCATTCGTCAAAGGTGCTTTTCACGAATGACAAAATATGCTAGGTCGAAATAATCTATAAACACCAGAATCGAAGTCAGCTTCTCAAAAAGAGTCGACAGAAGTCTACAGTAGCAAATGACATGGACCAAGTCATCTACCGGCTTCTATGACGGCCTGGGGCAACATTTGCGCCACCGAAAAAACGCCATTGGCCTTCATCAATACAAACGTCACACCAACGCGGACAGCTATTAGCAGCAAGTAATTCGAAGTGTACAGGAACCTGCAATTACTCAAGACTGGCGCCGACGAATTTGCGCTTCAGCATGACTGGGCTGCTGCGCAATCATCCAGCTCAACGATTCCCATTTGTCGAGAGCTGTTTCCAGACCAGTCTGAAGCAGGACATTTGGTCGTTAAAGTCTCCGAATATTATTTGATGATTGCTTCTTCGCCCATGCAGGAGTAAAATTTCTGAGCTACTCACTACACTAATGTAGAGGGCGTAAAACGACTCTGACACGGGCTTGAGGCGAGATCGGTGGAAACGTGTGTGAACATAGTTCAAAATTCTCGCAGGCGACTTCATGAATGTATAGGGGCCACAGGAGGCAATTCTGAGAATTTACCATGGACTTTTTTTACTTATGTAGCTGTTCATCTAATAAGCGTAATTATTTCCTCGGAGGAATGAATTCACTTGTTTACTGTAGAGGGGTGTAAATCAGTCTATAAGAATAAACTGAGTATGGAATTTAACTCAATAAGTGAGCAAAAGATGGTTCGGAAAGTATTAGAGTATCAATGTCAGACATAACAAAGTACAACGTGAGTCCTAGTTACTCCCATATGTGGTTCGTTAACGATTTCAGCTACATGATGCAGATATAAGTGCCATAAACCATTCAGAAACACATATCAGGGACTTGAGAATTTTCCAAAGTCAAACACGAACACTCATGAGAGCTTATTTTACAAAAACGAAAGCAATCACTGAAAAAGAGGTTCCTTTCTGTTTGGCAGCGACAGGTGAATATGCGACCCTATTTGCTGGACAAGAAATTTTTATGGGAGTTGCGGACCCTTTCATTGCGCCGTAAAATCGAAAATGAATTATATTTCATGCTCGCAGTCTTCATTTTATTAGGTGTATAATTCCCTCTAAGCACAAAAAGCACATGAAGGTATAGAGAATTGATTAACAACTTGCATCACTCATGTTTAACACTTTAAAGCCTTCTATTGATCGCTCTCCCCACCCGCCCCCTCTCCTCCGCCAACGCGTTGATTAGCCGATGAACAAGCTTGTCGAACACGTAAATCTCGGCCTCATTTTCGCTGCTATGCTGCAATGAGACGGTCTTCCTCAGAAAACAAGCACACTTTTAAAATCATTGAAACTTACGCCATCGATTGATTGCTAGTAGTGGTTAAGGAAGAGCTCTGTCTGGTGAGGTTTGAAGCACAATTTTTTTTTCTCTTGCAGCGCTGTGAAAAAGCTTTTTAAGAAGCAAACATTTTTCTGAGATTTTCGAGACTTGTTCTATCGAAAGATTATTAGCTCTCTAAGAAAGTTCAGCGAATAGAGGAATAAAAAAAGGTGTGGTAGCGCGTGACAAAGATTTATTTTCAATTTGCATCGTTGTTAAGGATTTTTTGGATGGCCGCTTTGTGTTCTAGCTAGAAATATAAGCTTTCGATTGACTGCTAACAATCCTATGAGAAGGATATGACTTATTTTGAGCCATAGGTCTAGTGCTATATAGGCGCCTATTTCGTCCTATTGGGACTCATCAGTAGCACCCTCCCTCGGTTCCGTCGATCCCTTGAGGTTAAATAATCCTCTAAAGGAATCGGCGCCGAGTAAAAACTAATCACCCAAAGTCGGATGATGGTCTTACCTGACTTCGTGGTGACCGGCAGTCGAGCTTACGGCTTTTAAAATGAACTATACTTCTGCTATCGACTGCTTTTTTACAGACCCGCTCAAAATGATTTAATCTGATAAGGATATGACTTATTTTGAGCCATAGGTCTAGTGCTATATAGGCGCCTATTTCGTCCTATTGGGACTCATCAGTAGCACCCTCCCTCGGTTCCGTCGATCCCTTGAGGTTAAATAATACTCTAAAGGAATCGGCGCCGAGTAAAAACTAATCACCCAAAGTCGGATGATGGTCTTACCTGACTTCGTGGTGACCGGCAGTCGAGCTTACGGCTTTTAAAAATGAACTATACTTCTGCTATCGACTGCTTTTTTACAGACCCGCTCAAAATGATTTAATCTGATAAGGATATGACTTATTTTGAGCCATAGGTCTAGTGCTATATAGGCGCCTATTTCGTCCTATTGGGACTCATCAGTAGCACCCTCCCTCGGTTCCGTCGATCCCTTGAGGTTAAATAATCCTCTAAAGGAATCGGCGCCGAGTAAAAACTAATCACCCAAAGTCGGATGATGGTCTTACCTGACTTCGTGGTGACCGGCAGTCGAGCTTACGGCTTTTAAAATGAACTATACTTCTGCTATCGACTGCTTTTTACAGACCCGCTCAAAATGATTTAATCTGATAAGGATATGACTTATTTTGAGCCATAGGTCTAGTGCTATATAGGCGCCTATTTATTTAACCTCAAGGGATCGACGGAACCGAGGGAGGGTGCTACTGATGAGTCCCAATAGGACGAAATAGGCGCCTATATAGCACTAGACCTATGGCTCAAAATAAGTCATATCCTTATCAGATTAAATCATTTTGAGCGGGTCTGTAAAAAAGCAGTCGATAGCAGAAGTATAGTTCATTTTAAAAGCCGTAAGCTCGACTGCCGGTCACCACGAAGTCAGGTAAGACCATCATCCGACTTTGGGTGATTAGTTTTTACTCGGCGCCGATTCCTTTAGAGGATTATTTAACCTCAAGGGATCGACGGAACCGAGGGAGGGTGCTACTGATGAGTCCCAATAGGACGAAATAGGCGCCTATATAGCACTAGACCTATGGCTCAAAATAAGTCATATCCTTATCAGATTAAATCATTTTGAGCGGGTCTGTAAAAAAGCAGTCGATAGCAGAATCCTATGAGAGTTTTTTGCCCGGTTAGACAGGTCGAATAACCGATTGCCGCCGTCAAACAGAAAAGTACCAAAAAGACCAGTTATGAGGCGAATGAGATTTAAAAAAGTTACCTAATTGCCACCTTAGTGAGCAATCCAACAGAGTGCTGTCTTGATGAGCTAGCACGAGGTTGTTTGTAGCCAAACGTAATGCAACCATCTGAGAGCCCTGGTAAGGTGAAGCTGACATGTAACTCACTCAGACAAACATTTTCAACCAGAACAGAGTTATTTGATGAATATATTTTTCAAACACGAAGTAAACAGCCTCGTTCAAGCACTCGCCGTATTACTCTTTGTGGGTGGCCCAAAAGATTCTGAAGACCGCCCGCACCGTGGTCTACATGAGCGAGAAGTGTTCTTCACTCAGATCAAAAATCGATCAGTGATATGGCGCGGTGTCGAACGTGATAGCATTAACAGGACATTGTGACTTATTTTCGGGATTATTTTGCAAGTCAGAGTCAAACTAAATAAACTTTACTATGGATGTAAAGTGATACATCATATTCATCTACAATCACTGTACATATGCTGAGATGTGGCCAAGTGGTTAGTGGGATTTATCTCTCCCTTCCACCCCTAATAATATCTCGCAATCAATCCAAAGGACGTAATCCGGCCGTAACTCTACTATGGTTACATAGATGATTGCTTTGTCGTCTGTCCAACACAAGAGAAGATGGGCAAATTTTTTGAGTTGCTAAAATGGTTAGTCAGAGCACATAAAGCTCACCCGTGAAATAAGGCTCCTAACTCTTCAAAAGCTAAATTGTGTGTTAGAAGCGAGTTTTATAAATAGTCGATTGGATGGATGTATAGATAATACGCTGCCAGGACGTATACAATCGACTTAAAAAATAATGGTGATATCACAGTAAGACGTGCTATCACCAAAACATATTTTCATCCCTGCTATGAAGTAGGGTTCAGCGTGGAGCGTGATGCACTGATGAAGCACGCGGTATCGCGAAGCTACGTATGCTTCTGACATACCAATCTCGAAAAGACTGTAAACATTAATAAACAGACTTATGATAGAGCAAATTCTTCAGCAGATCACGATTCCAGTGGAATTGTCAACTGAAAATTATTCGTTTACATTTTACGGATATTAAGTTCGTTCGAGGAGATTCTCAAAGCGACTGAACACCAACCTTCAACGATAGCCTCCGTTTTAGTTCCCCGTTTGCCTCCTGCAGATGGAACAGAGTCTTCTGCTTACTTTCCAAAAGCATCTCACGCTTGTCAAGTGTGATGTCCATCTTAATGCAATCATGACAAAGAAGTCTGTTTGAGAGCTAAATTCTCAAATTTTTTCATAGTCACGATTAGGTATTACCTACTTCAATTGGGGCACTGCATTACCCATTATCGTCTAATGAATTCTTATCTCATGAGATAGCAATTTGCCCTCGCAGCTTTTCCAGTTTCTTTCAAACTGCTGACAGTGTAAATAGCACCCTAAAAATGCCTATTTTAAAATTGAATCTACTATGAAAGTATTTCCAGAAATGGAGATGACTCTGGACTACAATTTTGTGATAGTGTTTATTGGAATTGAAACTTCCCTCTAGCTACATAAACGGGAAGACAACAAAATATCACGATTCGTTTAGACCACGCTTGTTTAATCATCTAACCCGAAAGTCATGCAAACCATTGGTCAAACAAAAAAAGGCGATTGTTCTGAAATCTATCAGTATTCCCGATGTGGATATTGTAGTGGTAAAGATGAAGTAGAGTCAAAGTAGAGTGATGGCTCAAATTTCTCCGTATTGTAAACAATGCATTTCTGGCGTTTCGTTCGTTTATTGAGCCATACAGCCTCTCTGAGGTCTGGTATCAGAGTTGTCTACGAGGAGCCTTTTCTAATTCACATCGTCGTGACTAGTGTTGCAGCATATTACTTCTCGGACATTATATCAATTTCTCCAATGCTAAAGTCAAAGAGATTTTTTCCGTTCAAATTCCTTACAAAATTCCCTGTTTGAACATTTTTTGAATGTAGGATGTGAAATACCACATCGAGGAAAAAGATGTTCAACACCCGCAAATACAAATAAAATTTCATGTTGTTTAACGCAGTAGCGGTTAGTGCAAATATATGGAAATATCTAAAAAGTACTTCCGTAAGAATTTTATACAACATTACTTGTTATGGCGCATGAAATTTTAAATCACTCCTCGGATATCAAATGATAACGATGGACAAAACTATGATTCGAATCTTGAGAAGCTATTGCTGCAGGCGAGAACATACGATAAAAGATGCTGCAAAGGTGATCTGTGGTATTGAAAGTGAAGAAACTGTGAGCCATGTTAAAGATGCAAAGTAATACAAACTATTTGATAAAGATGATCTCATTCTCGAAGACAGCCTTTGTTGCGGCCTGCCTCTACAACAAATACACGCGCTGGTTCCAGCAAGACAATGCTAAATCTAACACTGAGAAGAAGAGCAAGTGAAAGTTTAATAAATCAAAGTGAGTCGAGATCTTGTCTTACCCAGATTACAGTCCAGATACTACGCCGTCCGATTATGGCCCGATTTCCTTCGCAATGGAACATTTTCTACGTGCACGGATATTCAAGACATTTGGTCAAGTTAAAGTTTCATTTGAGGAGTTTTTTTGATTCTAAACCCAAGAGATGGTGAAATGGAAAAGTATTTCGAGCATGTCCGGAAGCTTAAATAGTTGGCAGAAGACCGCCGTGGATACTGTTGGTCTTTATTTGAGGGATATTTATTGCAGTTTTTAATTTGCCCTCAACCTAATATTTGGGTATGCTATGTAGTACAAGCTGCCCCATCGTAAGCCATTTCTTAAGCTTTTCCTGTAGGTAGAATTATACCAGTAATGTCTTTTGCTTATTTCATCGGATTGATGGCCAGCGAATTCATATAGGTCGCATGTGAAAACAATAAAGCGCTAGTTCCGAGATTACTGAGAGATTCAACCACTCTAGCTTTCAGTGGGTTCACAAGGAAGTCAAAAACCAAGTGAAAAATAAACTTACACACCTGTTCTTGGAATGGAAGAAGATTTTGACAGTGATGACTTATAAGACGAATACGAATAATTGTAGTTGATGGAGTCGAGTTATTTTCTCTCATGTAGTAGAAGATGTAAAAACCTAATTCTACGAGAGAAATCAGTACGAACTTTGTGGAAGCGCAATCGTGTGAAAATTCTTGACGTTGTTCTCAGCAAATGACATTTATTCATTTTTGAAAAGTTAGGAATTCAACTAACATCTCGTCTAGGGCTCCACAGAAGCTCATCGCTTAGAACCTGCCGGCAATCTGCAATGGTATAAAATAAGAATCGCATGTCTCTATGAAATTTGCCAATCATTTTTGCTGTTTGTTCCTTGAGCTGTCTGTATCACATATCTATTACGGATAATCACATATCTACTCTACGGATATTTGGTGCAGTCTGTTCAACAAAATACTCCGCGCACTTTTCTTAAGATAATAGGGAAATAGCATAATGTGATTCAGATATGGTTAGAAGAAGCCTATTTAAGGGTGACCTAAAAATAATTCATTGATTGTAATTTTTTCTGCTCCTTCCCATGAAGCCGCCTATCAATCTGAATCCATATTGATTACAGTTACTCATTGAATATCAGTGCAATTGATAACCTCTTTGAGTAAAGGTATATCTGTACTGGCACACGACTTATCAGAAACGTTTTTAAGCTGAGAAAACCTTTCCAAGACTTTTGGTAACTATGCGATATCTCATGCCTATGCAGTATCATCTCTCTCAGTGCATTGTAGAAGCAACATTAATGTCATATATCATACTCGATTAGCTTTTTTTTCTTCCGCTGGGAATCCTTAGAAGGCTTTTTGACGAACTTCAAATAGTCTTTCGGCAACTTAAATTTCAAGAATTTTGAAACTGGAATTGGTTCTTCGAAATGTCTCCGTGGAGCTCTTTGAAAATAATAAAAAGGTCAAATTTTATGCTCGCATTAACAAGCAGTCGCTCAAAATTCCCAACGATTTTAATGGCATCAATATGGGTAATTTATTTGTTAGTTTCATTTTATTACTTTAAAAGAAGAGCTATTACAAAGAAAACCTTAATAAAGGCATTTTGCAGTATAAAGTAGAAAGGGTGGTAACAAAACGGGCGAAGATAGTGCAGCTGGTAAAGCACGCTTTCCGGAATGTGGGTTCGAGTCCCGCAGCCCATTTTTCGCTATTCACAGCTGCATTTCAGCTTCCCAGCGTAAGAATGCCGTTTTCACATCCAATATGCTGAAATCTCATCCGTGTTCTCATCCCCAATTGAACTATGCCGACATAAATACAACAAATTTTCATTCTGAGAGCCTTTCCGAGGCTGGTGCGGCACTGGCGCATGTACGCTCGGTCTCAGCCAACCTCATCAGAGATATTCCCTACGGGTCACCCTTACTAGTGGTCCACAGAGGTGTCAGTCCGTGAAAGTGCAATATCTCAAGATGTTGCTGTCCTGGATGTATTCCAACGATGCAATGAAATGTTACGGACAGTGCGGTCATAAAAAAGTGATATGATGTTACAATGCTGGTAAAATTGAATCTACAAACATGTTATATGATGGTCCGAAACTAGAGTGTTCAGGGTGCGTGAAAGAGTTCTGATAATTTGTATTTTGTCAATTTATAGTTCTAACGTAACACTTTTTTTAGGAATACTAATAATTAATTGAATCCACTGTTCAACTCTCTCCTAAAATCTTATTTATTAATTTATTTACCCATTCTGAGTTATGCTAAAGTAACGGATTGCAAAAATAAGAGTATCGCAGCAGTTGAGTTGCACAAGGCAGGAATGAAATCGACCGATATTGCTACAATATTTTTTTTATGCCAGAAAGTCTCTACACAAACCGTGAAAACATTTGAAGGGTTGGAGGGATTGAGCCATCTTTGAAAAGGTCGCCCAATCACCTCGTCTATTCCGGGAAACATCAAAAGATCTGCCACCGAGCTCAATGAAATGCTGTGCGTTCGATGCGTAAATTGGCAAGGAAGCTCAGGATCAGCCAGTGCGCCCGCAACACTGCCAAATATATGGTAAAGGTGTGCAGTTACAAGATCTCCTGTGCTCACTTTCTAGACGAAAAGATCGAGGAAAAGCGGCTTTCAAAGTTGTGCCGTGTAATTTACTTAATCTCTTGCTCTCATTTTGTCAAAGTTGCTTTTCACGAATGACAAAATATGCAAGGTCGAAATAATATATAAACGCCAGAATCGAAGCCAATTTCTCAAAAGAGTCGACAGAAATCTGCAGTAACAAATGGCATGGAGCAATTCATTTACTGACTTCTATAATGCCTGGGGCAACATTTGCGCCACCGAAAAAACCGCCGTTGGTTTTCATCAATACAAACGTCACACCAACGCGGACAGCTATTAGCAGCAAGTAATTCGAAGTGTACAGGAACCTGCAATTACTCAAGACTGGCGCCGACGAATTTGCGCTTCAGCATGACTGGGCTGCTGCGCATTCTTTCCGCTCAACGATTGCCATTTATCAAGAGCTTTTTCCAGGCTCGTTTGAAGCAGAGACACTTGGTCGCCAAATTATCCGAATATTATTTTAATGAGTTGCTTCTTCGCCCATGCTGGAGGAAAATTTCTGAGCCACTCGCTACACTGGTGTAGAGGCACGTAAAACGACTCTGACACGTGCTTGAAGCAAAATCGGAAAAAACGTGTGTGAACATCGTCCGCTCTTGTCTCTTGATGGCTTGCCGCTTTAGTAAGTGAAACAAAACCCACATGGATCAAAGTCTTAGTGAGCCTTGAGCGCGATATGGCACTATGGACGATCGAATGAGATTAGATTGCAGATTAGGCGATGAACAAGCTTGTCGAAGATGTAAATTCGACCTCATGTTCCCAGCTATACTGCAGTCAGACGGTCCTCCTCAGAAAATAAGTACAGCTTTGGAATTGTTGAAACTTACGCTATCGAATGATTACTAGTAGTGTAAAGGGAGAACACTGTCTAGTGAGGCTTTAAGCACAATTTTTTCTTTCTCCTGCTGCTCCATGAAAAAGCTTTTCTAAAGAAGCAAGCACTTTTCTGAGTTCTTTGCGACTTGTACTATCGAAAGAATTTTAGCACACTAAGGAAGTTCAGCGAGATATAGCGAGACAGGAAAATAATGCATGGTAGTGTGAAACATAATTTTATTTTGAATTTTGCATCATTGTTAAGGGTTTTTTGAAAAAACCGGCCACTTTGTGTTTTAACTTGAAATTTAAACTTTCGAATGATTACTAAAAATCCTACGAAAATTACTTGTCGCGGTGAATGAGGTCGAATAATCGATGTCGCCGTCAAAGAGAAGGAGTACCAAAAAGAGATTTGTGAGATGAAAAAGATTTCAAAAAAAAATTACTTTAATGCCACCTCAGTGAGCAATCCAACACAGCGTTCTCTTGATGAGCTAGCACGAGGTTGTTCAAGCCAGATATAATGAAGCCACTCGAGAGCCTGGAAAGGTGAAACTGACATGTAAGCCGTTTAGACAAACTTTTCATAATCAGAACAGAGATATTTGATGAACATATCCTACAAATTCCTGCTCGGCTGTGATGCTCAGGGAATCCCTGGAGCGAAGAGGACCCTCGGGGCTACTCTTGCACGCGACAGGGACAAATGGAAATGTTGCTTGTACACGCTCGTATCACTCGACGATCAAGGGACGATACAGGTGAGTTCAAAATCACGGTGTAAATAACCTCATTCAAACACTCACCGTATCACTCTTTATGAGTGGCCTGAGAGATAGAAGACCGGCCCGCACACTGGTGTACATGGACGAAAAGTGTGCTTCACTCAGAACAAAAAATCGATCAGTGATATGACGCGGTATCAAATGTGATGACGTTATAACACGTTACTGTGAGCTATTTTCGGGTTTATTTTGCATGCCAGAACTAAATTAAACAGATGTTCATTGTATAATCATTGTACATATGCAGAGATGCAGTAAAGTGGTCAATGATGGTTGGCGCGGGATTTATTTCTCCTCTCCACCCTTAATAGAATCCCGCAACCAATCAATGAAAGTGATCTGGCCGTTACTCTACTATAGGTGTAAAGATGATTGCTTTGTCATCTGCTCAACACAATAGAAGATGGACAAATGTTCTGCGTTGGTAAATAGTCATTCAGAGTACATAAAGTTCACCCTTGAGAAACCTAAGTCCAATTGGCTGCCACTTTTGAACGTTCAAACCAACCTGTTCTAGAACTACTACAACACAAATGGTACAGCAAGTCAAGCAACAATGCAATCTGGTACATTATCTATCTTCTCATCCGTCGCACACAAAATGCGCACTTGTGAAAAAAGTGTCTCGAACAGCTGTTAGTGTGTGCACAGGAAAAGATCATATGATAGAGTACCTAAGCTTGGCATGAAAATTAGCCATCTCAAATGGCTACAACACGGTAGGAGCTCCTCAGGTTAGGATTAGACGAAATTTGGCAACCCCGAAAAGAAGGTCTGGAGAAGATAAAGTTCCATTCATCCTGCCCTCTATCTCTAACCAAGTAAGCTGCTTAAAAAGGGCAGATTTAGAAAATAACGCGCGACCTCCTACATACTCAGGCAATCTTGCCGGCCTGCGCAATGTACAGTCTCACTTGCGCACTGACTCTAGGTGGCAGGTCTTCAATAAATAAGCAAGCGACCTAAGACATCTAAGCGGTGAGTGTTCTTTTATATTGACGTTCTTACTATGCGATCAAAAAAATCGTTTCTGACTTTCCTGCTGAGGTTATGGAAGCTTTTGACTGAATGATTTGCGGATCACTTTGACTTTTCCAGGATCTGAAGATCGGAAACGTCGCCGAAACATGAGCCACCGCGATTGTTGTACTATTCATGCTGTATTTATACTTCGCTGTATTGCACTGCATTACTAGTATTCACTAAATACTATAATTAACACCTTGTAACTGCTGAACACAAATACGACAAATCAATGAACGCTATAAGAAAAGGCTCAGCCTGGCTAGTCTCAAGACTGCAAAGAGATCTGCTTCACCAAAGCTGTATGACGCTCATTAAGAAGACAAAATCTTAGAGCAAACCATGAACGTAGAGATACAAATGGAGCGCTAGAAGTACAGGGATCAGCAGAATAAAATGTGAAGACGGATCGTATAGAACAAAAATATCACTGTGTTTTCATTTCCATTCGTTATGACGGATCGTGTGTTTCGTGTGATATTGATGACTAGAATAAATACCGAAGTACCCTCTATATAGGCTGTGGATATGCGAAAGCGTGAGCAGCCATTCGAAAACTGAGGCTTGATATTTACAGCCACACGTAGCCGGTTTTCAGAAAACGCTGCTGCAAGACGATATTTTCTTGGCTTCAGACACGCATATTTCTCGCCTGACAGAACCCTTTCTTTGGACTATTAGTAGTCATTCGATTGTATGATCGAATTTGATACCAGCGCCGTGCTTATATGCTAAGAAGACTATCTCTCTAGAACATAGCAGGTAAAATAAGCTGCAGCGCAGCTGGTAATAAGTCAATTTTCCCCTTGTGAGCAACAAGGTCCTGCGCGAATCACGCGGGCGCTGGGCTGCCGCGACTAGTGAGCGGTAATATGAATGCCTAGTGAAGTATTGCCTAGGCAATCACGTGGGCGCCACACCCACAGCGATGTGATCTGATTCTCGATCGTCCATTCTTCCATGTCCATTGCAAATTACTTTACCTGCTGCTTAGCAGGAAAACAGTCTTTTTAAGGTATAAGCACAGAATTGGCATCAGGAAGCAAGAAGCTTTTTTATGACTACTAATAGTCCAGAGATAGAGGTTTATTGGGCTAGAAACATGAGCTAGTTTCAGTGGAGATCACACCGTTATAGAAGGATGTTGTGACAGATCTGCGACGGGGAGCCTGTAGAAAGAAATTCCACCTTTCGAATGGTTACGTCATTCGAAAAGTTTCTCCGCAGCAAATCTGGTCGATTGATCATTTGTTTCTTACTTATCAGAAAGACGCATTGACTTTCCATATCTTCTCTTTTCCCCAATTGAGGACACTGTTTGTTTTTGAAAAAAAAAACACGACAACTCACATACCTGATGAACCAACATCAGGATAAAATGCGCGTGATTCGAGACTGCATAGAGGAGCAGCAAATGGGTAGTCGTTGCTGATTACCGTTTTGATCAGCAAAAGATGATTTGATTATCTTTAATGTGCAAATATATATGATCGATAATTTTGATATATATATATGCATCTCAAAAATATGACTAACTCTAAACCTTGATTTTGAAAACGATGATTTTAATATACATATATATATGTATATATATACTATATATATAAATATATATATATATATATA
>JAHQIW010001831.1:0-100490 GCA_019055375.1 Parelaphostrongylus tenuis | reverse complement strand
AAACTGCTTTTGATAAATAGCATCGTTTAGAGGACGAAATGCGCAAGAGCTTAGCCGTGTTTAAACTTAAGTCCTTGGACTTAAAAGTGTTGACTAATCCAAGGCTGAGTTTTTCCCTTGAAACGTGCTGGTGATAGCTGGCAGCGTTGACTTTGATGTTTCTGTTGTTGGAGACCATCGCCGTCTTTCCGGTGACGCAAATGCCGGCCCAGACTATCACAGAGAGCGGAAGATGACAGTGGAAGATGGTTTTTGCTACTGCAGACATCTGCTGACCCTCCTTAAAAGTTGACGCCGACTATGGCGATTGATTTCTGAGGGAAGCCTTCAGAAATCGATGTGCAGTGTGAATTGTGCAGTGGTGTGGAATTATCGCTGGTGGTTTAGCGTTTTTTCACTGTTTTGTAGTGTTTTTTTTAGGTTTCTTGCATTGCTTTGATACATACGATTTTGTCTACCTGCTCATATTCTTTTGGCACATTTATAGCTCTTCTGTATGAAGCAGAGCTCTAGTTAACATGCAGTCATACTGTTTTTGGCATTCAGTCAAATGTAATAAGTTCTACAAGGAACTTTATTATGTAGACGCTTAGGTCTTAAATAATTTTGACTATATCCAGCGCACAAAAATCGTTATAATTATTATTTATCATAACTTTCGTTTCGAGTGTTTTCTTAAGACCACAGCTCAAATTTCAATATGCCTTGCAATCATATTTGACCCACTCATGTCAGAGGTCTGCAAACAGGGCTGACTTATAGAGTCCGATACACGTGTTTCGATCTTGCGATCTCGTCAGTCGGGCTTCATAAGTCAGCCCTCTTTGGCAGACCACTGACATGCGTGGCTCAAATATGTTTGCAAGGCGTATTGAAATTTGAGCTGTGGTCTCAAGAGAACCCTCGAAACGAAAGCTGTGATATATTGAATATACTAGCCGCGAGGAATCGAGTGTACAACATTCTGTGTTTGGTGAGTTTTTCACTGGACATAGAGTGTAAAACGTTCGTCGTCGCTAAATCTTAATGTGGGAACTGAAGCTCTCACAGAGATTAGCAAAAGACGAGAAAGAGTAACTGCCCGACTGACGAGATCGCAAGATCGAAACACTTGTATCGGGGTCTATAAGTCAGCCCTATTTGATAGACCACTGACATGCGTGGCTTAAATATGATTGCAAGGCATATTATTTATCAAATAGCAATGAATATCTTCAATTTTATTTGAGCCCATAGGTCATGTGGTCGGGTATAAGGCTCTTGCACAGCCCGCTACGCGTGTTTCGACCTTACAGTCTCGTCAGTCGAGCTGAACACGTCGTCTTTCAATCTTTTTTAGCCAATCCCCTGTGAGAGTTCCAGTCCCTACACTAAGAGGTGTCGAAGATGAAAGCTTTACACTGCAAAACAAGTGAGAATATCACAGAA
Organism: Parelaphostrongylus tenuis; assembly: GCA_019055375.1. NCBI lineage: Eukaryota > Metazoa > Nematoda > Chromadorea > Rhabditida > Metastrongylidae > Parelaphostrongylus > Parelaphostrongylus tenuis. Next base: position 99,062 of record JAHQIW010001831.1, on the reverse strand, counting down.
AACTCACAGTGTCGTACATTCGATTGCTCTTTAAGTGGTATTTTTACCATATTATACCTTTATTTCGAGTTCATTTTTATTTAAGCCAACATGTCATTTGGTCTAGTAAGGGCTCTTGTACAGCACGATACATGTGTTTCCACTTTATAGTCTCGTCAGCCAGGCAGAGCACGTCGTCAATGGTCGAAATTTGAGCGTGGTCTCAATAAAACATTTGAAATGAAGGTATAATATGAAGAAAATACCAGCCAAGGAGCAATCGAATGTACAACACTGTGGGTTCGGTGATATTCTCACTTCTGTTGCAGTGTAAAGCGTTCGTCTTCCATACCTCTTAGTGTGGGAACTGGAGTACCCACGGAGGATTGGCTTAAAAAAATGAAAGACGAGGGGTTTTGCCCGACTGACGAGACTGCAAGATGAAAACAGTGTATCGGGCTGTACAAGAGCCCTTTACCGGATTACATGACATGTTGGCTCAAATAAAAACAAAATGATCTATCGAAATATGAGCGTGGTCTTAGAAAAATACTCGAAGCTAAAGGTATGATATTTTTCATGTATTTATGTTTTTTTTAACTATCGTCTATAGCATTGAGTGGTGAGCAAAAACGCGGCCTCAGGCAGAAATCGAACCCGCTTTACATCCTATCCAGGAACGTGTGCTCTAAGGGAGTAGAGCTCTCGAGAGAACTGACTATAAAATTATCGAAAGACGACGGGTTCTGCCCGTCTGACGAGTCTGCAAAGACGAAACACGTGTATCGGGCTATACAAGAGCGCTTACCAGACCACATGACAAGTTGGCTCAAATAATAATGAAAGAATGCAATAGTCAAACGTATGCTATTCACCTAAGTGATTACTCACTTATGCTATGTAAGAACTTGTAAGGAATAAATTATTTTACGTCTATGAACATACGAATGTCAACAGTGCTTTCCCACCTCACCAGACTGATCTTTTTGTGCCAATTTCATGATCGAACATAAACGTATGTATACCGATAAGCAAGTTCACAATAAAAGACTGGTAATATTAAGCAGAAAAAAATCGGATATGGACAAACCTTTACGGTTGAGTACTGTTGGCTCAAATTTTTGTTCTTCAACAAGAAGATGCAGAGCAGCATTGATGACAGATCTTCTGTCGTCGTCGATTACTAGGTACGACACTGAAGAAGAAGAGCTTTTTTCCTGCTTCTCATTACCGCTTAACTGAAGATATTCTTTCTTGACGGCGTGTCGAACCTGTTTCGTGAGGAAGTAACCATGAAAATCACCAACTGAACCAGAATTCGGATTTATGATTATCAATGTCGTATTAATCTGCATGTTTCGCCCGCTGGTATTACTTGACACATCAGAGTTACATGGTTCGAGGGATGTTTTATTTTGGTAGGTCCATGAATCTTCTTCAGGTGTTCTAACAGTAGCGCAATTTCGTGATGACTTTCTCAACGAACACATAAGTAATTACTTGAAACTGCAACACTAGCTCTTGAGAAATGTTGATTTGAAACGAAATTGGTTTCTCTTGTATTAATAATAGCGATCATTGACATTACAGTCTTGGTAAACTTTACCCTTTTCGAGTGAATAGTTCTAATATTAAAAAGTTGACAACGACATTGAATTTCTGCGCAGCACGCGGCGCCGTCGCGCTGCGAGAGCTTCGGCTACAATGACGCTGCGATAGATTTCCAGTGAAATGTGAATTCTTATGGTCACGAAAAGAGATTTCACCGCCAATAGGTGGTTAAATATAGTAGAAGAGGCACTGATAAAGCTATTTGTAGCAGACGCAACGGCAATACTTTCTTCTAAAACCTCGAATGTCGAAGGAAGAGCAGGTACCTATTAATACAAACTGTGCTTGCAAAACGTTAGCTTATCTCATCAGCAGAAAGTAAATTACGTGCCATCTTATAACGCAAGCTTAGTGGGAGACGAAACATTTCTCCAGCTATTGAAAGACTGCAAAAACATGGATGCAAAATGAAGAAACGAAGTTATATAACAGCTGGAAATATGTTTCCTTTCACAACATTGTGCTTTTCCTGTCAAAACATAAATAATAATTTGATGTATGGGTATTCCCTTAACTATAAAACCTTTTATGGAAGCCTTTTCTGCTATATTTCTTTATTCAATCGCGATCGTATTCCTTCAGTACCTCAGATTACCCAACAAATTCCCATATTTCCACTGCATGGTGTGATAAAAAAAGGCTCCCTCCGCCGCCGCGGCGTGCAGTCTAAGCTAATAACACCTCAGATCGCTGTCAACGTGTTAAATCTCCTGCTCCCATCATTGATCACAGCAGGTCGTCTTCAATCGCATCAAGACGCTCACCTCGACCATTAAAGTCTAGAAATCTATAGTACAAAACTCATAAGTTACGCTTGTTCAACAATCTCAAACTCAAATCAGCTGACACTACAAAGAATTCTTCCATTTCATGTCTAGTTCAAAGTTTTTTCTAGTAGGGCTCTTTTCGAGTTATTCGAAAGTAATGAGAAAGCGATCTTCCTCATTGAACAAGAACTTTTCATAGGAGTGTTAGCAATCATTCGGAAGCTTAAATCTCTGGCTACTGCGCTAAGTGCTCCCTTTATGGCAAGTTTTTTTCATAAATCTGTAGTACTCAGGATAAAATTATGTTCCACATCCGCAGCGCACTTAAACAGTTGCTTCGCAGGCAGAGCGAAAAGCACATGAGCATGTAGAGGATTTAGTGTACCATTAGAATTGTACATTTCATTGGAAGTTTCTTTGGAAGCGGAAAAAAATTTTTAGTCAAACATCAAGAAATGCTCTCCACATGTGACGTTCCAACGCATTTCGATCGAGCTATCGGTCGCGGAGCGCCAAGTCGAATCTACGGCCACCAGAAACTCAGACCGTACATTGGCCGATAAACAAATGCACCGAATATGTGAAACGCGATGCTATTCTGTAGTGAAATGTCTTCCAAGAAAACAAGCAAAGCGTTGGGATCGCGGAAACTTACGCGATCGAATAGTTACTTATAGCTCGTGAAAAGAGTTTCGTGAAATAAGATATGCCTGTGTGGAACATAAATCTTTCCTTTCTGCTGCAGCGTTATAGTACGGCTCTCTCAAAAACCGATACGTAGCGCAATAGCCAGAGGTTTAAGCTTGTGAATATTTACTTAGAGGGCAATGAAAAGTTTTTGTGCAGAGTAAGGGGTTGTTTCATTATTTTTCTCCAGATAACTAAAAAGAACTCAATAAAGCTCCCAGATTTATATCCACGATATTAAAATAAGAACGAGACATCTAAAATGTTCAGCTCTAGAACAATGTACAACATGACCGCAGAGTTACCATCGTCGAATGCAAGAAGTGAAATCGAATAATTGTAATCGCAAATCTCCTAATTAATATGACACGCTATTAGTAGGAATATACCAATCGACTATTCCTAAACCTTGCTATGAACATTTACATATTCTGTGAGAATGTTTAGTGTCTTTTTGAGGTTGCTGAATCAGTAGCGCGCATACGTTTAGGCAACACTTCATCAGTGCTGCACGCCCTAAACTGAGCAGTGCTTTATAGCAAGGAAGGATGAGGAGCGTTATCACTGACGTACCAACCTCGAAAAGGCTTTTAACATCTTCAATAACTATGTTGCATGTTAGAAGCAAGTTTCAAGAATTACCCGATTTATGCCTAGATAATTGTTGCCAGACGTACACAATCAACTAAAAAATAATGGTGATATCACACGATGACGTGCCATCACCAAAACATCCTTCCATCCCTGCTGTAAAGTAGTGTTCAGCGTGGCGCGTGTGGCCACTGATGAAGCAGGCGGTATCGCCGAAGCTACGTATGCCTCTGACATATCAATCTTGAAAAGACTCTAAACATTAATAGGCGGCCTTATAATAGGACAAATTCTTCAAAAGATCACGATTCCCGTGAAAATGTCAACTGAAAAGTATCCGTTTACACTTCAGGGAAATTAATTTCCGTTGAGAAGACTCTCAAAGCGCTTAGACACTAACCTTCAATGATCTACTCCGTTTTAGTTTCTCGTTTTCCTCCTGCAGATCAAAAAGAGTCCTTTGCTCACTTTCCAAAAGCATCTCACGTTTGTCAAGTGTGATTTTCATCTTAATGCAATCATGGCAAAGAAGTCTGTTTGAGAGCTAAATTCTCAAATTTTCTTATACTCACGAAGGTGTTACCTGTTCTAGTTCGAGCACTGCATTATCCATTATCGTTTTCTGAACTCTTATCTCATCAGATAGCAATTTAGCAGTGCAGCTTTCTGAAATTTCTTCCAAACTGCTGACACTGTGAGTAGCACGCTAAAAATGTCTAATTCAAATTGAATCACTGTGAAGTATTTCCAGAAATGAAGATGACTCCAGACTACATTTTTGTGATAGTGTTTATTGGCCTTGAAACTACCCTCTATCTACATAAACGGGAAGACAACAAAATATCACGGTCCGTTTATACCACACTTGTCTAAGCATCCAACCCGAAATCGCCATAAAAATCATTGGACGAACAAAAAAAGCGATTGTTCTGAAGTCTATCAATATTCCTGATGTGGCTAGTGTAGTGGTAAAGATGAACCAAAGTCAACGTAAAGTGCTGGCTCAAATTTCTCCGTACTTATTGAGCCAACCAACCTCTCTGGAGTCTAGTATCAGAGTTGTATACGAAGAGCCTTCTCTAATTCACATAGTGTGACTAGTGCTTGTGATAGAATGTTAGATATCCCCTGGACAGGACCATTTGGCCATCTTTTGGTCAAGCAGCATTTGAACTCACTCGTAAAGCTATATTTCATTTTAGGCTATAAGCGTGTATAGTGATGCGCATTTTATATGCAGACACTGAACTCCGAATTACAGTACATGACATACTTTGCTCAATAACGATGCTAGCTTCAATGAAAAGTCACGTGATTGTATATTCTTTGATGTCCTATTTGACATCGTCATATTTATGGTCTTTGAGAGAAGAACTGGTGGTGCGGCAGTGTGCAGTGCATATGATATCTTATTGCAGCATCTTACTTCTTGTAGATTAATCACTTTTACCAATACTATAGTTAAGTAGATTTTTTTGCTGTATGGATTACTTACACAATTCCACGTTTAGACATCTTTTGAATGTAGGATGTGATAAACCAGATTGGGGAAAAAGATGCTCAACACCGCAATAAAAATAAAATTTTATGCTTGTTCTACGCAGTATCAATTAGTGCAAATATATGGAAATATCTAAGAAGTACTTCCATAAGAGATTTACATGACAACGCTAGTTATAGTTTATGAAATTTCAATTTGCTCCTCGAATATATCAAACGATGACGAAGAACAAAACTAAGAATCGAATTTTGAGACGCTATTGTTGGAGGCAAGAACTTTTGATAACAGATGCTGCAAAGGAGATCTGTGGTATCAACTCGAAGACCACCTTTGTTCCAACCAGCCTCTTCAACGAATACACGCGCTGTTTCAGCAAGACAATGTCAACCCTAACACTGAAAAGAAGACTGAGGAAAAAATTAATAAATCAAAGTGAGTCGAGGTCTTGCCTCACCCAGATTACAGTCCGGATGCTACGCCGTCCGATTATGGCCCGATTTCCTCCGCAGTGGAACATTTTCTACCTGGACAGCGATTCAGGGCATTTGGTCAAGTCAAAGTTACATTTAAGGAGTTTTTTTGATTCAGAACTCAAATAATGGTAAAGTGGAAAAGTATTTCAAGCAGATTCGGAGGCTGCAGATTGTTGACAGAAGATCGCCGTCTATAATGATGGTCTTTATTTTGAAAGAGAATTACTGCTGTTTTAAATAAATTTATGTACAAATTTTAAATTTTCAACGGGTCCTAAGAATCTTTTTCCTCAACCTAATAGTTCGGTATGTTATGCAGCACAAGTCGCCCCATCGTAATCCATTTCTTAAGCTTTCCGTGTAGGTAGAATTACACCAGAAATGTCTGGTGCTTATTTGATCGGATTGACGGCTAGCGAATGCACATAGGGCGCATCTCGAAAACATTAAAGCGCTAGATCCGTGACTGCTGAGAATTTCAACTACACTAGCATTCAGTGGGTTCGCAAGGAAGTCAAAACACCAAGTGGGAAAATGTAATCTTCGAAATCCTGCCTCGTTCTCAACATTATTGAAAGCATGTCCTTCTGTACAGAATTTCTCAGGTTTAAAATCCGTTAATTTCTCTTTCAGACCGTTTCTTTTGCCTTCCGACATCTTCTTCTGATGCTGCTAATCATGATGTGCTTCATGAAGTTGATAAGTGCTCCGCGAACCTTAAATGTCTCAATATAGGATCGATAAGATGACGTGACTGATTTGGTGAAAAATGGCTACTTACTTCCCACGCATCTGTTATGGCGGTTAGAAGACGTTTCGCATGCTTAAGAAATGCTTCATGGCTGCCGCTCTGGAAGAGAATAATCGTGGTAGAGTCTCGCTCTTAGCAACATTGTTCGTAAATGTGCCTTAATTTATTTCAATTGTCCGAGTCTTGTCGGAATAAAACTCTGATAAACATTGCCCTCAAGCGGCTAGAACTTATTTCACGATGAGGAGATGGCGCCGTTAATCGAACGCGACTCTGCTGTTGTAGAAAAGCCGAAATTAGTCCTTTCTCTACTTCACACTTCGTTCTCTGTTGATCGGTAGAAAAAGGAGTCTCTGTCGTAATAGGGTGATCTTAGAAGAAGAGACGATGCCATAATTAAGCTCTAAATATCTCAAGGGCGTCGCCTTTATGATGTAGGAGGTTAGGTGATGTTGTGAAAATGGACTATATGAATTGTGATATATATGCAGGAAAATTAGGTATGTAGAGAAGAATGGTAAGCGTACAAACTATAGCTTATCGCTCCATGCTGAAGGCATTTCATATAAACGAAGGAGTGGGAAAAAAGTGAGAAAAGAGGGAAATTTGGGAAAACCATCGAAGGGCCGCACGAAAATGGAGAACAACTAAGGCCACATCAAAGACTTTTTGTTGAATATGCAAGTTTCAGAAGATATTTTGCAACACGAAAATTGCACTGAGGCGACATTATACCAGATTTCCGCTTGACATCGAACAAATCACCCTTCTGTTATTATTTATTTCGGGCGAGATAGAAGATTGGCCAAGCCGACTTTCATTAGATCTCTCTGAGAAAAGCAATAAGTCTCAATGTAATCAGACTTGCATAAAACCTGTGCTTAAACCTTTCGGCCCACATATGACGTTTTCGCTGTTACGTGTTCCCATACGGATCACCCGTACTAGTGGTCTTAGATGTATCGGTCCGCCAAAGTGCAATATCATATTATGTTGCGGTCTAGGATGTATTCCAACGATACAATCAAGTGCTGCAGTCAGTGTGGTCATAAAGAAGTGATCTGAGGTTCCAATGCACAACTTCCCATATTTAAAGATAACTCAAAAGAGGCTATACGGACCTCATTCATTTCTACAACGAAAAACCTCTCAGGTAATGAAATTTTTTCAACTAAATTGATGAGACCAAATTGAAGTTACAACAAGTTATACGATGGCCCAAAATTGGATTGTGCAGGATGAGTGAAGAGTTCTGATATTTCGTATTTTGTCAATTTATAGTTTCGACTTAATATTTATTTAGTAAATCCCTTCATTAATATTTGAGCCGACTTGTCATGTGGCCTGGTAAGGGCTCTTGAACAGCCCGATACACGTGTTTCGTCATTACAGACTGGTCAGTCGGGCAGATCCCGTCGTCTTTCGACATTTTTATAGTCAGTTCTCTCGGGAGCTCTGCTCCCTTACAGAGAGTTATCGAAGACGAAAGTTTTACACTCTATATCAAACGAAATTTTCACCTGACAGAGCGTTTGCGCACTCGATTGCTCTTTGGCTGGTATTTTTATCATATTATACCTTTATTTCAAGTGCTTCGTTAAGACCACGCTCAAATTTCAGTACATCCTTTCATTATTATTTGAGCCAACATGTCATGTGGTTTGGTAAGGGCTGTTGTAAAAAAATATCGAAAGACGACGGGTTCTGCGCGACTGATGAGTCTGTAAGGACGAAACACGTGTATCGGGCTGTGCAATAGCCCTTACCAGACCAAATGACAAGTTGGCTCAAGTAATAATGAAAGGATATATTGAAATTTGAGTGTGGTCTTAAAAAAGCACTCGATTTAAAGGTATCTGTTTAGTAATACTGATATTACTGGTACTGGATTTATTGAATCCATTGTTCAGTCTTGGTTTATAATCATATTTATTTATTTACCCATTCTGAGTTATGCTAAAGTTACGGACTGCATAAATAAAAGTATCACTGCAGTTGTGTTGTACAAGACGGGAATGAAAACGGCCGACATTGCTACATTAGACTCGTTTTGAGCCAGGAACTGTCTACAGAACTGTGAAAACATTTGAAGGGCCGGAGGGATTGAGCCATCTTCGAAAAGGTCGCACAACCAGTTGGTCTATTCCAGGAAACATCAAAAGATCTGCCACCGAGTTCAACGAAATCCGGAGCATTCGATGCGCAAAATGGCAGCGAAGCTCGGGATCAGCCAGTGCGTCCGCAACGCTGCCAAAAATAGGGTGAAGGTGTGTAGCTACAAGATCTCCTGTGTTCACGTTCTGGACGAAAAGATGAACAAAAGCGGCTTTCAAAGGTGTGCCGTATGATTTACTTTTTTCGTTTGCGCTCATTCGTCAAAGATGCTTTTCACGAATGACAAAATATGCAAGGTCTGAATAGCCTACAAACGTCAGAATCTAAGTCAACTTCTTAAAAAGAGTCGACAGAAGTCTACAGTAGCAAGTACATGGAGCAAGTCATTTACTGGCTTCTATAAGGGCCTGGGGCAACATTTGCGCCGCCTAAAGAACGCCGTTGGTCTTCATCAACAAATACGTCAAACCAACTCTGACAGCTACCAGTAGCAAATTATACGGAGGAGCCTGGGAGTGCTCAATACTTTGGCGCCGACGAATTTGCGCTTTAGCATGACTGGGCTGCTGCGCATTGATCCCGCTCAACGATTGCCATTTGTCAAAAGCTGTTTCAAGACCCGTCTGAAGCAGGGACATTTGGTGTCAAAGTTTCCGAATATTATTTTAACGGATTGCTTCTTCGCCCATGCTGGAGGAAAACTCCTGAGCTACTCGCTACACTAGTGTAGAGGCGAGTAAAAACGACTTTGACAGGTGCTTGAGACGAAATCGGTGAGAACGTGTATGAACATCGTTCGAAATTTTCGCAGGCAACTACATAAATGTGTAGAAGCCAAAGGAGGAAATTTTGAGAATGTATCATAGACTTTTTCTACTTTTGTAGCTGCTAATTTAGTAAACGTATTTATTCCCTCGAGTGAATGAATTCACTTGTTGTTTACTGTAGAGGGTCGTAGGTCTCTCTGTAAGAATGAAACTGAGTACGGAATTATCCTCAATACGTGAGCTAAAGATGGCTCGGAAAGTATTAAAGTATCAACGTTAGACATAACAAAGTACAATATGAGTCCTGGTTATTCCCACATTTGGTTCGCTCCCAATTTCAGCTACATGATCCAGAAATAAGTGCCACAAACCATTCAAAAACACATATCAGAGAATCACTAGAAAGGAGAGTTCCTTTCTGTTGGACGGCGGCAATTGAATATGCTATCCCATTTGCTGGATAAGAAAATTCCATGAAAGTGTTAGCAGTCATTCGGAAGCTTAGATTTATGGCTAGATCCATAAGTGGGTGATTTTCCGATGCGCCCTTTCATATCGCCGGAAAATCCAAAATAAAATTATGTTTCACTCTGGCAGAGTCTTCATTTTATTAGGTTTATAATTCGCTCGAAGCACAAAAAGCTCATGAACGTGTTGAAAAAGTTTTGTAGCATCCTATTTAATCGTTTAATCTCAAGCGTCTAACTAAGCGGAAAAAAATTTCTCAATTGATTAACAACTTGCATCCCACATGGCGAATACTGTAAGCTTTCGATCGATCGTCAAGCTCCCAACGCGTAGATTAGCCGATGAACAAGCTTGTCGAACATGTAAATCTCGACTACATTTTCCCTGCTATACTGCTGTAAGACGGTGTTCCTCAGAAAACAAGAACAGCTGTGGAATCATTGAAACACGCTATCGAAAGATTACAAGTAGTGTAAAGGAAGAGCTTCGTCTCTTGAGGTTCAAAACATATCTTTTTCTTTATCCTGCTATTGCATGAAAAAGTCTTTCTAGGAAGCAAACACTTTTCTAAGTTTTTCGAGACCTGACCCATCGAAAGAGTACTAGCACTCTAAGGGATTTCAGCGAAATATAGCGGGTCAAGAAAAAAAAATGTGTGGTAGTGTGAAACATAATTTTATCTCGAATTTTGCATCGTTGTTAGGAGTTCTCCAGAAAACCGGTTACTCTGTGTTCTATCTAGAAATTTGAGCTTTCGAATGATTACTAAAAATTCTAATATCTTGTTCGGTGAATGAGGTCGAAGATACGATTGTCACCGTGAAACAGAAAAGTACCAAAAATAGTAATTATGAGACGAAGAAGATTTGAAAAAATTACCTGAATGCCACCTTAGAAAACAATAAAATAGAGTGCTCTCTTGATGAGCCAGCGCGAGGTTGTTTACAGCTAGATGTAATGAAACCACCTGAGAGTCTGAAAAGGTTAAATTGTCGTTTAACCCACTGAGACAAACGTTTTTATAATGAGAGATTTGATGGAAATATTATCAAACCGCGAAGTAAACAACCTCTTTCAAACACTCACCGTGATATTCTTTATGGGTGGAAACGAAGCCCAGAAGAAACCAAAGACGGCCCGCACCGTCGTCTACATGAACGAAAAGTGTGATCCATTCAGATCAAAAAATCGATTACTGATATGACGCGGTATCAAACGTGATAACATATAGCACGTTATTGTGTCCTATTTTCGGGTTTATTTTGCATGTCAGAGCTAAATTAAATAGATTTTACTATGAATGTAAAGTGACACATTATGCTCATTGTATAACCACTGTACATATGCCGAGATGTGGTCAAGTGGTCAGTGATGGTTGGTGAGGGATTGATCTCTCGTCTCCACCCCTAATAGCACCCCGCAATCAATAAGCGAACGTAGTCTTTCCGTTACTTTACTAAGGTTATATGGATGATTGCTTTGCCGTCTGCCCAACACAAGAGAAGGTGGGCAAATGTTTTGAGTTGTTAAATAGTCAGTCAGAGCACATAAAGTTCACCCGTGAGAATCCTAAGCTAAATTAGCTGCCATATTTAAACGTTCAAATCAACCTATCCAAGAACTATTACAACACAAAATGGTGCCGCAAGTCGAGCAACAAAAACATTTTGGTACATTACCTATGTTCTCATCCGTCGCACACAAAATGCGCACTTGTGAAAAACATGTTTTGAACAGCAGTTAGTGTTGTGCACAGGAAAAGAATACAATAAAGTCCCTAAACTTGGCGAGAAAAATAACCATTTTAAATGGTTACAACACGATAGGAGCTCCTCAAGTTAGGATTAGAGGAAATTCACCACCCCGAACAGAAGGACTGCTAAAGATGAAGTTTCATTAATCCTGCCCTTTATGTCTAGCCATGTAAGCTGCTTAAAATGAGCAGGTTTAGATAGTTCGGTAGCAGCAGTCGACATACCACCGAATAAACTATGTATGACCGCCTCTGCGAAACGAAAGAGTGCAATGTTTGCCCAAATCGGCAGATACGGCGATTGCATGAGAATCGGTACAATTTACCTGATCTCTTGCGAGGAATGCGGGGAGAAATACATTGGCAAAACGGGTAAACCACTATGCATCCGTGTAAAAGAGCACTTAGCTGGGAGACGTAACTCCGACCCAAAATCCCACTACTCATGCATATGGAACAAAAGCATAAATGGGCAGATTTTGACGTTAGATTCACGGTCCTTGTACAGGAGTCAAAAACATCTACGCCTAAAACTTTGGAAGCCTTTTAGATACATAGTAAAAGCACAAGAATGAACCGAAAAGAGAAATGTCTCGTAATAACGCGTTAACTCGTACCATACCTCAGGCTAATCTTCCCGGCCTGAGCCAGGCACAGTCTCTCTTGCGCACTGACTATGGTGGTAGGTCTTCAATAAAGAAGTAGCGACCTAACACATCTAAGCGGTGAGTGTGTTTTTGTAATAAAGTTTCTACTATGCGATCCAAAAATTCGTTTCTTACGTTTTGTGCTGAGGTTGACGCGGCTTTTGGCTAAATGATTTCCAAATCAATTTGACTTTTCCAGGCTCGAAGATCGCGAACCTCGCCGAAACTTAAGACATCACGATTGTTGTACTATTCATGCTGCATTTATGCTTCACTGTATTGCACTGCATTACTAGTATTCAGTAAATACCATATTTAACACCTCTAAGCTGTTGAACGCAAATGCTACTAATCCATTAGCGCTCTAAGTAACGCCTCAGCCTGGCTAGTCTTGAGACTGCAAGGAGGTCTGCTTGACCAAAGCTGTATGACGTTCATTAGGAAAATCTTAGAGCAAGCGATGAACGTGAAGATGCTAAACGATTGTTGGAAGTACAGCGACCCGCACATTAAAATATGAAGGCCGATCGTATAAGACAAAAACTTCACTGTTTTCCATTTCCAATTGTTATGATGGGTCGTTTGCTTCACGTGATTGTGATGAATTGAATAATTACAGAAGTACCTTCTAAATAAGATGTAGATTTGCGAGAGCATGAGCAGCCATTCGAAAGCTAAGGCTTGATGATACAGCCGCACGTAGCCGGTTTTCAGAAGTCTTTTTCTAACGTTGATGCAGGGCGACATTTCTTGGCTTGAGACACGCATATTTCTCGCCGGACAGAGAGCTTTCTTTGGACTGCTGGTAGTCATTCGTTGGCAAAATCAAATATGATACCTTCGCCGTGCTTATATACTGAAAAGACCGTCTCTCTGGAACACAGCAGGTAAAATAAGCTTTAGCGCAGCTAGTAATAACTCGAATTTCTTTGTGTGAGCAACAAAGTCCTACGCGAATCACGTGGCGCCGAGACCACTGAGCAGTACTATGAATGCCTATGAAGTATAGCGTCGGCAGTCACGTGGCCGCCACACCCACAGCGACGTGAACTGATTCTCGATCGTCCATTCCACCATATCAAATTCAACTTGTTCCACCTGCTGCGTAGCAGGAAAACGGCCTTTCTAGGATATAAGCACAGCATTGGCATCAGGAATTACTACGCTTTTTTTATGATTCCTAATAGTCCAGAGATAGAGCTCTGTACAGCTAAAAACATGAGCTAATTTCATGTAGAGGTCACACCGCTATGAAAGGATCTTCTGAAAAATCTGCGAATTGCGGCTGTAGCTAGAAATTTCAGTTTTCGAATGGTTATCGACACTCGTATGAAGAACTCCTCTGCAGCGAATGTGATCAATTTTTCATTTTTTTTCCTCCTTATCAGCTGAAAATAGATAAAGGATAAAGGACTTGGCAATCCCTGAGGGATGCGCCATGTATTCGTCTTTGATTTTCAATCGATGAAGGTGATTGAATACATATCTTGCCTTTACAATGACTAGCAGTGGCCTCTCGCTGAACCGACTTATCAGATAAAACCCTTAATAATTTTTTTGATGCGATATTTTGTCTACATTCAAAAAAAAAGCAAACGTGAAACTTGAATTTTTTGAGGCTGGAATAATTGTCGTGTGGAACACCCAAAAGATGGTAGAAGACGGCGCTTGGGTCGCATTGCGAGTTTTGAGATTATGAGATATTATCTAATGCATCACTGAGCGATACAGTCAATAGCAAAGCTTTAGTTATAGACGTTGTACTGTACACACTAAGGTTTGTTTAACATGGTCAAGTCAGATTAGATAGCAAATCTACGCTTATCATATTTCCAATATGCGAATGTTTGCAAAAGGCACTTCAGCTATAGATCATAGTGAAGCGCCACTATGCATGCATTCCTTTACGGACAATGAGGGCCATTATGACCCTCAGCTGGTCGCTCCGTTCATACGAAAATCGAAGCGTGCTCTAATACGAATTCGAGTTGATTGAATTTTGAAAGAAAAACTACGACTGAAGAATGATGAAATATCATTGATGAGACTCAAGTATAAATAATCTTAACCAGATTACCGTTGATGCTTCCCAAAAGTTTTCCTTTTTCAGAGGAAAAACCATATCTTTGCGAAAAAGAACGTAATTTCAGCTGTTTGAAACATTTTCTTAGATCTTCACGACGTCTTTGTAGTCTGTCGATAGCTTCAAAAATTTTGATCTTTATAGTAAGCTTGTTGTATGGAAGGATTTTCATATTACGTTCTACTGATAAGTAGGAGATAACGTTTTGCAATCGCAGTCCATTTTGCTAATTCATGGCGGGTTTTTTGGGTTGTATAGCTTTGCAAGAAGACATGCTTGACCAGTATTCTATGTCATTTGAGAAGGTGACGAAAAACGAATTGATTACTATAAGTACTGAAATCCGCGTAATGAAAATTGTGATGACGAGTCGTGTAAATGTTCAGAAAACGTAAATATCACTAGATATCTATTCTCGTAAGCTTTTCTAGCCAGAAAATGGAATTATCCCTGAAAGAACTCTTGTAAACGTATTTCTAAAAAAATTACGCCCAATTGCCTCGAAATCCTTACTTCTGAAAAAATTTCTGTCGCAAGCAATCGCAATTCAAGGATTGCGATAATGATCCTTTTGCATTTTTCTAGAAAAGACTTAGTCTACAACAACATCAGTACTTATTCGATAGCTGAAATCTTAGATCTGAACGGTGCATCTGATTTTTAGATGGCTCATCTTTTACGCTGTCACCGTCGGAATGAATTTTGATTTACATTTGAGGATTACCCGCCTGATAAAGTTTTTCTTCAAGCAACCAATATGCATTGGATAGCGCAAATCCCAGCAATTTCAAATACGTGGTTGGTTTTTGGAGAGGAATCCTTAGAACACTGTAACAGTCAATAAAAGAATGGAATTCTCACTCCAGAGGGCGGAATTTGTGACGTCGGCTCTAAGTCACCGCGCTTTTTGCAACAAATTGATTAACTGAAAAACAAATCTTCTTTAGACTACTAGAGTGTAACAGAGAGTTCTTTCCAAAAGCAACGTTACTGTGGAAATTGTCGAGAGACAAGATATCGAACGATTATCGAAGGCCTAGCGGAGAAGCTTTGTTCAGCGAGAAATGCTTTAATGTGAAAGATGTTTTCATTTTACTGTTAGAATGCATTGAGGCAGCCATTCTGAAAATAAAGTATATCTTTGAATTTGCCCAAATTTCACCAGTCGAATGGTTCCTAAAACTCTGTGAAAAATGAGGAAACGCACTCTCTCCAAAAGGTTAAAAGAGTATGCGGACATTGAAAGTGATCCACATTTGAGAAATCTATTGCCCTATCTAAAAATTATTAATTGCTTAACAAAAAACTCTATACGGCGAGAATTTCTTAGATGTGAAACAAAATGTTATTTTGATTGTTACAGAGCAAAAAGCACGTCATTCAAAAACAAAAAGCGCCGTTCAACTTCACTTGGTTATAGCTTTCGCAGGATTGCCAAAAAGTTTCACAGAAGCAGAAAGTATGATTTCACCTCAAACTGAGTGGAGACAACGAATACGAACCGCTATCCCCTCCTCTTTTTCGCATACGGTAGCTATGAATAACGAATTCTAACATAATTAAGCATTTATGTGGGAAATGGAATCTGAAGTGCAGTAATAATAAAAAAAAAATCATTGAGAGTTATTGATGAAGTGCGATCGCATGCAACAAGCACTGTTATTTTGATGAGTCATTCATTGTTTTCCAATTTTCAACCAGTATATGTTTGTGTACTTTAGCAATATGGTACTAAAAGAAATAGAAGATAAAATCGATTGAATTATGGGTTAGTAAAGGAGAATTATCTTTGAAATGTTCGATAATGGTTGTCAATATAGCCTTTTCATAATCATCTGGTTTATCCTTTGAAAGTTTCTACTCTAAATGAAGGAGTTACGTTATTTATATAAAAAATTACCTTACTGTAGTCTGTTCCATCATAGCTGACTATTTATCGGCACATAAATATCATTTACTGACAAAAAGTATAACTGTCATTAGAAAACTACCACATTAGCATTAGAGCAGGCAGCGGCGGCCTGTCTTCGAATCGCCCGCCAGCCGAAAATGGCCCCTCTCGCTATGGGATATATATATATATATATATATATATATATATATATATATATATATGTATATATATAATATACAATTTCCGGCGATAGAAACTCGCCAAAACTATTCACTGGCACCCTACAAAACGTCATGCGAACATTGAAATGGGACGATATGGGAGTGAGAATTGACGGTCGACAATTAAACCATCTTTGCTTTGCTGATGATATCGTTCTCATAACATTAAACATCAGCCAAGCGGAACGAATGCTGACCGATTTCGATAACCCTGTGGAAGGATTGGTCTTCAACTAAATCTAACGAAAACGATATTCATGAGGTACAGATGGGTTTCAAATGCAACGTACACGCTAAACGGTACGACAATCTCCAAATGCTCCTTTTACGTCTATCTAAGTAGTAAAATCAATATGATGAACGACCTAGCTTCAGAGTTGAGCAGGAGGAAACGAGCTGCTTGGAGAACGTTTAAGAACATCGAAGATTTATTGAAGAGGACAAAGAACATCCGACTCCGCGCCCACATTTTCGACTCGACAATTATCCCTGCCCTGACGTATGCAGCAGAAACCTGGTCGTTACGTAAGCAGTATGAAAAATCACTTGGCGTTATCGATTGCGCAGTCGAAAGGTCGATGCTAGGAGTATCCCGTATCTCGCAAATGAGAGAAAGGACCCGAAGTTCCGACCTACGTCAACGATCGAAAATCAGAGACGCCGTTCTACACGCAAAGATATCGAAAATAAGGTGGGCCGGACAGGTGATGCGCTTCAATAACAACCGATGGACGAGAGCAGTTACCGACTGGTTTCCTCGGTACGTCAAGCGCTTTGAAGGAAGAGCACTGACCCGCTGGCCCGATCTTCATGAAAGCGATAGAAGAAAGATATCATGCTCAGCGAATCCCTAGAGCGGGAAGGACCCACTGGGCTGCTCTTGCACGCGATAGGGAAAAATGGAAGTGTTGGTGGTACCCACTGGAGTCACTCGACGATCAACGGGACGACAGGTGATACGACAGGTGACAGGTGATAAATATATATATATATATATATATATATATATATATATATACCCGTATATCTATGTGAATAAATAAATAAATGTATATATTTATATATATGCATATATGTATGAATTTCGCGCTTTCTCGGTAATCGAGTTGATTTTCGCTGAGGTTCTGAGGTAGTCGGACCAAGGCGTTCGTATCTGGATCAGTGAAGGCGCAGTTTTCCAAGACGATCTGGCATAAAAATTCCAATTTCAGAGGGAAGCAGGCCTGCAGAGTTTGCTGCAGAAGTGTTCCAGCATTGAGCTCATGGTGATTAGCGTTATTGTCACCGTGCCGATTGCCGTTACTCAAAGTAATACCGATAGAATATTCGATGTACTAGAGTAACATCCTTCGTTAAAATGAATAAAATGATAGAATAGTATTATTCCTCCTTATGACATTCAAAAGGATGACGTGGTTTCAACGTGATATGGTCGTGAGTTAAAGTCACCTCAAAGAAAGTTAAAATTTGAAGAGGAATGGACAAAACGTCCTTCAAGGGACTGATCAATGCCGAGAGCTTATCCTCTGCTTTTTGATATTCAGCGAGTTATATGTACTGTCATATCAGGGAACACTAAACAGTTCGGCTACATTCACATTTCAACACTGCGCATAACTAAGTAAATCCCATAAAGTTGCGATATTTAGCTAAGAGAAGTGCTAAATCGATTAGTACTGAAAATCAACATTGCAGTAGCATGATTATTGCTAACTAAAATGCAGTAAGTATCTCACTAAAAGTTCGAATACTCGGAAACTGATTATAGTAAGTCAGTTGTCTTCTCACAACTACTGATTGGACATGCCTTTCCTTTTTCCTATGTGCTTTTGGTGCATCTCAGCGTGCTTAATACTTGCCTAATGTTGATCGTCTAATCTTGATAAGAAGCTTTTCATGGATGTCATTCCTCTAAGCTGAATGCACCAAATAGAAGATACCACGCAGCAATAAATCAATTGCGACAGCGACTAGACTGTACCCCAAAAGATGTGCGAAAATCTCAAGTGCCCAGAATCTACTGAAACTAAAAGCTACAAAAATTTCCCATATCAATGATGGACCAACTCACAATACTTTGACGATCATTCAAAAGACTATTACAGTTCTTTGCCAAGTACTGTTACAACTTCTACAATGAACAAGTGACTTCTAAAGCACTTTTGAGTTACTTTTGATAAGTGTCATCGTTAGAACATCATTAGCAAATTTTTTGTCAAAAAGCATTTGAAAACCTTTTTTACATAGGTTTTCGTAAGAAAAGATCTGACCGTTTTCCTAAAGAACACCGTAGAACTAAGACATCTCCGACAGACATGTGATTTCTTCTTTTTATGAAGTATCATTGAAGTTTTTGAGTGAATATTTTTCAGAGACCAAAGAATATTTGGATATTTGGATGACCTGCTCGCACACGTTAAAAAAAACTGCAGTGCATTTTTCATTCATATTTTCCCCCTCGGCATGCAACCTATAGACAGCAATCATCTTTTTCAAACACGATCGATGGATTTTCATGGTAAGTGACGGAGTTAAGTGCAATAGCTGACTAGGAAATTACAAAAACAAGCTATATTAAACGAGTGGCTTGCACTTGTCTTCATGGAAGCCTTTCCGCAAAAAATTTGGCTGCATTGTGAAGTTTTATGTGCATTTGAGTTTTGTAATTTGAGGCGATATTGATAGGTAAAAGCAAAAAAAAGCCCTTTAATAGTGAAAAACTGAGATTTGGCGCTACTACTTCAAAGTCCTTATTTAATTGCTATTAAGATAGCTGATGAGTGATAAAGTTTAATAAGGACTAGGACTGTATTTGCGGTGTGGTGAGGTGTCGGCCTTAAGAATGTCCTATACGAATTTCTTCTGGGAGATGAGTAAACTAATGTCGAATACATGAGCTGTGTAACAGCGTGACTTAGGCGATCTAGCACATTCTCACGAAAACTTAACTCAGTCTGTGTTGCATCTGATAGAAGCTTTTTGCCTGCGAAGACTTTGTTCAGTCACAAATCTTATCGTTTATCCCTGGAACAAGTCGAACTCTATCTATAGTCGAGGAAGAAAAACAGAAATAAGGAAAAATCTTTGTCGCTTCGAGATTGGTGTCACATAGCTCAAGAATATAAAAACGCCAAATTCATGCGACGGGAAGTATTTGTAGGCCGCCGTACAGGCTGAATGCGAAGTTTTCCACCTCCATTGTGCTAAATCCATATCGAACGCCACTTGCACTACAGTATGTTAGCAGAGAAATGAGGCTTTCCAAAACCATAAAGCAAAACCAAATTTCATGTTGTTTCACGGTCCCTGCTATTCGTAGCGGAACCCGTGGGCGTTGTCGCTCTGATGAAGCGGGCGAGGCCACCGACAGCAATGTACGTAAGTCACTAACGTACCAACCAGGAAATGGCTTAAATATTCTCTCGGACACTATTGAATGCTTATAACGAGGTTTTGAATCCAGTCGAATCAAAGATGCTTTTTAAGACCGTTCTATTAAGTTCCTTAAGCACTTCAAAGCGCCTTATGATTTCTATGAAGCAAACGGTAGTACCGAAATCTCAAGAAAAATATTTACCGTTTTGAATCGGGTTGGTGACTACTAAATCAGTATTAATGCAAATTCGGCGCTGAGTTCAGCGCTATGAATCAATGAGAGGGAATGCATAGTGAATCCCTAATAGATTGAGAAGTGAATGTTCTAACGCTTTACGGAGTAGCAAAGCCTCTATTCAAATCAATGGTTGTTCATGGCATGCGCCCTCTTGTCGTAATTTCGTGAGATCTCCGAGGGAGAATTAATCATTACTCGTATTCTTTTTGACTGATATCCTATAGATTACTGGTATGTAGAAGAGTAGTGAATCAGTAGCCGTATATTTAAATTGTCCCCAAAATGGCTGAATAAACCGTTTGAATCATAAATCAAGTCGTGAGATCACGGCGATGATTTAATCTATTGAGTCGCAAACCACTAGAATCAATGGAAAATTTTTGATCAGGGATGTCATGTTCCACGAGCTATTATATCGCTTCATTTAGTAGAGTTAAAGCAGAGAGCAAAGTTTATGTGCATAATAATTTCAATATTCTATTGTTTCTAGATGTTCAAATGTTTAACGCGATCTCGTTATCGACCACGGTGGAGTTATTCAAATGGACAGCTCACAAAGTCTGTTCCTTTTTTCCTTTTGGAAGGACATCTGTCCTCTTCCATCATGCACTGTTTGTGAATGTGTAACGCAATCATGATGTTATCGTGATGTTATTAGGTCTTCTCTTAGGTTCTCGCACTAGAGCATTAAACACCAAATTTATCAAGTAGAAGTTGTCAAAAATGCTTAGCAACACTATTCAGAGTATGCACTTTTAGCCTGAACACATTTCGTCAACTCTCAGGCACTAAATTAGTACCATTTTCTGCAGAATCTTCCGCGCTTTCTTTAGATACCAATTTATTCATATTGCCGCATGAGTGCCGAATTCTACACGTGCTAACTCAAACAGATGCACAAACGCAAAAGCATCGCTCATAAACCGCTCCATCGTCATTTTTGCCCTCTATTTTCTGGGAACGGTTACTACCGTCAACGCAAAATTCTTACCAGACGAACAAGGAACAGTAGCTTTACATCAAGATCGATTCGCCAAAGGCTAAGCTCGTCATCTCTTGCATCAGCTGGGGGTCGATTCACTGGAAGATTCTGCCAACAGGAAAGATGATCACTGACGAAAGTCACTTTGAGCACCTGAACCATTGCCATGGGGCCCTTTCACATCGCCATTCCGCGGTCTCATCCTGCTCTAAGACAACGCAGGGTTGCATAACGTCAAATTGGCAAGACGAAGTAAGCGAAGTGGGCTGGAAGCTTCTAAATCATCAGCTCTTTAGTCTTGACTTGTCACCGTCTAAACAACAGCTCTCGCGGTTGATGGAAGATTTCCAGAGGAAGAAGAATTCCGAGGCATTACTAGGTTGAGTCAACGATGAACAACTTTTTTTAGATCCAAGGATAACGAGCTCTACCTATGAGCGCGGAATTGATTCTGTTTGAGAGATGGGTAAATGAACTCAGGCTGATGGCGCGTACTTGAATAGTTTTGCTAAGAAAACTGGTACTTCCTCGTTAACTGCACCTTGTTTCGACTGCTTATAAAAAAAACGTGTCTTTTGGTCGCTTCCAATGTTTCAGGGATTGATCATTAGCTTAGATCAAAGCAATTCAAATGGTGATTTCACTTCCAAAAAGGCCTGATTGTCGCTCTGAAAGAGCAGAAATAATATTTTGTTGCTCACTCGATGATTTCTTGCTGACCAGTGCCCCACTCTTAGAGTTTGAACAACCAGACGACACAACAAATCTTATGATTCCAAGAGTTTTTAGTGTTGAACGAACTTATTGGTGCTTCATAAGGATCAAGAGATAATCAGGTTTCGCAGTCGCTGAGCAGGTCGTGTAGGTATATGTGTACCTCCAAAGCGTGGCTTAGAGCCAACGTCGCGCTGCGCGAAATTAAAATACACCATTAAAATTTACCATATTTCATATCTTGAATGGTTGTTAAGGCCTGATAAAAAAGAGCAGAAAGTGCGTTTTTTACAAGGGATCAATATGAAGTGCGGTGACTAGAAGTGATCCAAATTTACAAAATTCAACCTTCTTTTAGCTTACATCGTAATATGACGCCCTTATCAAAAGCGAGACAACTCATTGGAATCCTTAAAACTTGATATATCAATTGACTTTGAACCCCGAAGAAAATGCCTTTGGTTGGGAGAAATCTTCAAGTGAAAAAATTTTATTTTTTCTATTTCAGCACAATTACAAAGCCTTTTTGAATAGGAACTATGCCAGCCAAATTATTCTGATTCAAGTCATTGATTGGTCATTGAAAAATTGAAAACGGCGTGAATATGCGTTTTTTTCTGGGTCTAGATGCTCACACAGTATTGCTAGGAGTTCATCATCTCTTTGGCTGGCAGCAAGTCGCAGTAAATGGGCCCAGTTTGGTCTCAAATGGTGATGAGCGTAGCCTTTGGATAATCGATTTCGATGTGAAGTTGAAGCCCATATTTGACATGGCGACAATTATTGATTGGCGGCATTGAGTCTCAAAGAAAGTCCAGTGTTCGTTGACGGTGACAATCGCTTCCGGAATGGAGGGCAAAAATGTCAACGGAGCAGTTTTCAGCTATGTTCTTGCGTATTTCTGCTTAATTGAGCTTGCGTGGAATCCGGCATTCGTGCGGCAGGTTTAAATAAATTTGGCACCCAAAGAAAGCGCAGAAAATTTTGCACAAAGTAGTATTGATTCATTGCCTGAGATTCTATAGAAAAGTGTATAAGCTAATTGCGCGTGCTTCGAATGTTGTTGATCAATGTGACTACTTCGAGCTAATAAATTTGGTGCTTATTGCTCTATTGTCACAACCTATGAGAGGACCTAATATCATCATAGTTGCGCTATACATTTCAAAACACTGGATAATAAAAGAAGACAGGCATTTTTCCAGAGAAAAAGAAGGGATTCTGCAACTTACCTTATTTAACTCCACCGCGGTCGATCCTTGCCACGATCTCACGATTTAGTTCATGACTCAAACGCGGCCTTCAACCATTTTTGGGCACTTGAATATACGATTGCTGATTCAGTACTCTTCTACGTATCAGTAATCTAAAGGATATCAGTCATAAAGCTTACGAGTAATGATTTATTTTACGTTGGGCCTCTTACGCTTTACCACAAGAGAGGGAACATGACATAAACAACCACTGTTTCAAATAAAGAGCTCGCTGCTCCATAAAAGTGTTAGAGCGTCGCCTAAAAGTCTATTAGGCATTCACCATGCATTTGATCTCATTCATTCATAACGTCTGACACAATCACAATGCCGCATTGAGATCAATATTTATTTAGTAAACCAACCTGATTCGAAACGGTTAATTTTCTCTATATTTTGGTTCTATCGTTTGATTCCTGGAATGGAGAACTGGACTTAAAGAGCTTAAGAAACTTATAAAATGGTTCTGAAAAGCGTCTCAATTTGACTGGTTTACAAAATCTCGTTATAAGCATTCAATATCGTCAGAGAGAATGTCCTAAGATATTTCGAGGTTGGTACGTTAGTGGCTCACGTACGTTGCGGCGGTCTCGCCCGTCTCATCAGAGCGACACGGCGCGCAGATTCTCCTATGATGTTTCGCTTCATGGTTTTGGAATGCCTCATATTCTCTGCCAATATACCGTAGTGTAAGAGCTGTACGATATGGATTTAGCACAATGGATTCAAAGGAAAACATTAGTCTGTATAGCGGCTTGCCAAAACTTTCCATCGCGCGAGCTTGATGTTTTTATCCTGTCAGGCCATTTGATAGCAATCTCAGAGCGACGAAAAGCTTTGCTTATTACTATTACTTATTCCGTGCCAGCAGAAAGAGCTTGACTGCTTTCAGGTTGAGAAAAGAAAACTAAAATGTTTATGACCGAATCAAATCTTCGCAAGAAACAGCACTAATCAGATGAAGTAGAGATTAAGCTGATGTATTTCTAAGAATGTGTTCGATCTTCGCCTGAATCACGCTGTTAGTAAGCTTACTTATTCGACGGCAGTTCATTGAATTCTCCAAAAAAAACCATGTGGGCCATTATTAAGGACTGCACCACATCACACCGCAATACCGTTTTAGTCTTTGTTAAACTTTATCACACAATCTCCATCAGCTGTCTTCATAACACTCGAAATTTCTAGCATTTTTTCGTAGTGTTATGATGTTACATACATGCCTAAAAGAATTGAGTGGCGAGCAAAAACATGGCCTCGGCTGGGAATCGAACCCGCGTTTCATCCTATCCAGGAATGCGCGCTCTACCACTACACCACCGAGACACATTTGCCCGACCACCCATTCTGCAACATCTCTGTGTTGGTTATCAGTCACCAACCCTTAATAGGTTTGGTCGGGTATGCAATTTTTCTTTGTGAACCCAGTTGAACTGACAGCTATTATAATGACTAATACTCTAAATTTCTAGTATTTTCACTGCTATTTTCGCAAAGTTGTGATGCTACATATATGCCTAAGAGAAGTGAGTGGTGAGCTAAAATATATCTTCATTACACTTCAACACGTGATTTGATCCTTGATCACAGTGTTTTTTTTTCTCACTGTGCGAATCCCAGTGCTTCTAGCATTCAACTCGTTTTTCGTCTTCCTCTTGGACGTTGTAGAATAGTGGTTGAGGAGTCTCGTTGCAACCTCGAAGATAGCCTGGCTGTGGGGTGCGTTGTTGTTGACTTTCGGAGAGAGTTGAGGAGTGGAGCTTGGCAACACGCCGGCCTCGACGAGCATCACAGCCACTCGGCCACAGCGTCCCCCATCTTCATAACAGTGTATCAATGTCGCTTATTTGGAAGCGCAAATACACATAAACAGTCACAATGTTGCCACGTTTACTGAGATAAAAACCTTTAGTGTTAAAAGGTGCAAGTATTCGTTCAATATGGGTGCTGTTGTGGTTTTCCATATCAAACCATTATGCTGAACGTCGTCAGATATCGTCGAAATCTATCGTGAATGTTTCAAAAGAGATGATTGCTATCTTTAGACTGCGCTACAAACAGAAAATGAATTCAAAATATATTGCGGTGTTGATGACCTGTGCGAGCGGATCATTTAAATATTCAAATATTTTTTGTTCTTTGAATATCATCTATCGAAAAATATCTATATAATGCATAGTTAAGGAGAGAAATTACATATCTATCAATCTGTCTTATTTCTACGGTGTTCCTCAGGAGAATCGTTCACATCTTTTCTTTCAGAAACCTCCGTAAAACTAGTTTTCAAGTGCTTTTTTATCAAGAAATGTACTATTTGTGTTCTCACGATGACATCTATTGACAGCTAGAGGAGTGGCTCAGAATTAATTTTTTCAGTGTAGAAGTTATAATAGTGAGATGTCTTTTGGATAATCCCTGAAAGCATTGCGGACTGGTCCTCCATTGTTAAGGGGATTTTCAGTAGTTTTTACCTGCAGTATTTTAGGAATTTGAGATTCTGCACTACAGTCTAGTTGTTACCACAATTGTTTCTTACTTATCCGGTGTATTCGATTGAAACGCATAGAAAGCTTCTCATCAAGACTACACGATCAGCATTAGGCATCTAAAGGTAATAAACATGCTAAAGTTTAGCAGAGGTGTGTAAGAAAAAACTATTAAAAACCACAGTGAACTATTATTTGTGAGAAGGGCAAAGCGACTTACTATAGCCAGTTTCTAAACTGGATAATGAAAGATATGTATGCTAATCCTTATATCTTGGCTAGAAATAATCATGTTAGTGTAAGACCAATTTTCACTATTGGTCGATTTAGCACTTAAGTCATCTTAATATCACAACTTCAGGGATTTGCTATTTGTGTCCAGTATTTGAGTGTAAATGTAGTCAAACTGTTCAATGCTTTGTGATATAATAGTACATAGGAGTCGTTGAATGCCATAAAGTAGAAATACTTTATAGCAGGGGACAAAGAGACGTTATTCATGGGGTAACAGATATTATACGGCTGATGGTCAAATCCATCCCATCGACTTTACTAAGCCTTGATTTGAAACAGACAATGGTATAGAATTCTCCTATCTCGTTATTCACTTTGATGACAAAATTTACTTGAGCTTTTCGAATTTTCTACTGATATTACATGAGCAGCGGCGTGTAGCACGCTTGATAACGAGGCCCATCACAACGAGCGCGATGCTGGAGCGATTCTGAAACAACTCGCCATTCCTGTAAGCCCTTTAGAGTTTGGAAATTTGGTACCGGACTTGTCTTAAAATACCACACTTTCTTTAGTCCAGTGACAACCGCGTCGGCCCGATCATCTCAGAATCCGGGTGAAAATCAAGTCGACCGGCATTAAACGACAATTCAGAGGACGTGACATTATAACGAAACTCAGACGCGAAAAGCTAAAGACCGAAGTAGTGGTCGAATGAGCAGAAAGCAAGCAAACACGAGAAGTGCGCTGGATTTTGCACGAAATTAAAAAAAAAATTAAATTAAAAAAAAATTTTAAAAAAATTAAAAATTAAATTTAATTAAATAATTTAATAAAATAATAATAATAATTTAATTAATAATAAATAATTTAACTTAATAATTTAATAATTTAATTTAATTAATTAATTAAATTGAGGCGCGTGATTAAAGGAAACTATTCTCAAAGTTAGACCTAAGATCGTAGACTCATCAAGTCTCCACCATCGCGACATTGACAAATTGCTAACATACTTCCTGAGATGATCTTCCATCCTAATCTTATACTCAAGAAGGAGACTAGCAAGCAATGTGAAAGCCCCATATTCATTAGTCACCTGTGGGAATGCCTGACAGAGTGGAATACTTGACGTTTTCTCGAAAACTGAATAACATATTAGGCTTTATTCTTTTGTCGTAATATCACAAATATTTCCGGTTAAATCAATTTTGGTTCTTCGTCATTTGTTGTTACTGACATATTCAATGTGTATCACTGGTTCACCACCTAACTGTTGTCAACAAGTAGTTTCACAAAGAGGCAGTGCGCCACGTGTAGATACGCCCATTTTCAGTGGAATAACGGGCTCTGAGAGAGTGATTGAAAAAACGAGTAATCCTGAGCTTATCTATCAGCACTTTAGCAGAGAATCATTGTTGTCCTGGAGGAATCTAGTAGGACGACGACAATAGTACCAAAGGTTTTCGAAGTTTAACCACACATGCGTTCGGTGTCCACAAGTATAAAACGTCCCAGATAAGCGGAAGTTGCGTATACTACGACAACTGCAAAAGATGGCCACTTAAGTATGCCAGTGAATCTGTCATTCTCTCTACATGTTACTCCCCATTACTTCCATAAGAGTTCGGTACCACCAAATAGTTTGCACGGTCTGCACATAAGGTGACAAAGTCTTATGAGCTCCTACAAGAGAGTGGCAATTTTCAGATCATATGCGAGAGCGGAAATGCCATATTCTACAACAGCACGGTGATAACGTGGGAGATGCGCTTACTCTTATATACAAAAGTAGCTGATCTTATCGGCCATTTATCTCCGCGCTTTCTTGTAATGCCGTCAACTCCTTCTTGTGAAGGCAGAACAAAGTTTTCTAACATTGACATATATCTTGTGTCCGCCTGACAGAAATGACTTATAGTCAAGTTACAGTGATCAGGTGTTTTATGAAGATCTAGTAGTCAGTGCACTAATAAATTGATCCATTCTTAGCACTTTTGAATATAATAGTATCGCATGACAAAAATCCATTAGGTTAAAATTTGAATGAAGCAAATATACTTTTTTTCGGATATCGAAAATGACGTTAGACAAAATTGAGTTCGGGTTTTGACATGCTATTGCTGGAAGCAATAATTTTCGACAAGAGATGCTGCGCAGGAAATCTGTGGCGCCAATTTGAAGAAAGTGTGAGCCATGTTAGCTGACGCGAAGATGGCAAAATGGCAGTAGTAGTATTGCAAGGCACAAACAATATGAAAGTAGCGATCTCAATCTTGAGGACCAAGCACGTTCGGGTAGGCTAATGTAATTGGATGATGCAAATCTGCAAGCGGCTTTGGATGGAGAACCACATCAAGCACTAGTGAACGGCAACAGAGCATAGCATCGATCAAAAGACAGTCTGAAAGCATTTCCAACAGTTCATCTATGTCAAAAGGAAACCTCGCCAAGATCTGCACAAATTGACTGAAGCTAAAGCCTAGCGCTGCGTTGAAGTTTGTCGTCAGTTGTTGCAGAGCACGTTTATTTCGAGCTGAAGCGGAAGCCTGTAGATCGTTGATAGGAAATCGTGGGTAGTGGTAGCTCTTATTTTGGCGAATATTTTGTTGTTTTCAGCTAAATTTTGTAAACTCTAAATTTTCAGTGGGTGTTACTTTTCGTCAACCTTTATCTAGATACTTTGTTGAAGCGTCTTCACTGTGTTTTTTCCATTGCACGGATCCCACTACTTTTAGCATTTAATTCGTATTTCGTCTTTCTTGAACGTTGCAGCAAAGTGAGTAAGCGTGTATCCTTACAATCTCGAGGTTGTTGTGGCTGTGGCATTCCATAGGACGTTATTGTTAATTGCCGGAGAGAGTTGAAAGGTGGAGCTCGCCACCACGCTCCTCCACGCATAGAAGGGGAGAGCGCCTTAACATAACAAGTGATATAGCACCTTATCTCAGATTCATCTTCAAGTCTGAGTGTGGTTCGTTTTGCAAATTGTGTCGCATTAGATCGGTGACCGCTTTCATGAAATTAAGTTAGGTCGGGTTTTCTCAAAATGGCTAGGCTATTGATTTCTTTTCCATTGGATTTTTGATGCATGCGAAATATTAACTGAGTGATCAGATATGGTATGATATATAAGTCTAGGCTCTGACGAAGGCGTTTCCGCCAAAACGTTAGCCATTGAGTTTTGTGGTGGGAAAGGAAGTACCAAGCTCGTGCAAGTTTTGAATAAAGAAAAGGTTTGTTTGTTGAAAAATTTTGAATTTTTCTAATCATGCCAAAGTTTAGAGGTAGTGGAACTTCTGTTGTAATATATATATATATATATATATATATATATATATATATATATGACTCAAAAAATATGACTAACTGTGAACCTTGATTTTGAAAACGATGATTTTAAATATAAATATATATATATATGATATATATAAATATATATATATATATAACAACAGAAGTTCCACTACCTCTAAACTTTGGCATGATTAGAAAAATTCAAAATTTTTCAACAAAACAAACCTTTTCTTTATTCAAAACTTGCACGAGCTTGGTACTTCCTTTCCCACCACAAAACTCAATGGCTAACGTTTTGGCGGAAACGCCTTCGTCAGAGCCTAGACTTATATATCATACCATATCTGATCACTCAGTTAATATTTCGCATGCATCAAAAATCCAATGGAAAAGAAATCAATAGCCTAGCCATTTTGAAAAAACCCGACCTAACTTAATTTCATGAAAGCGGTCACCGATCTAATGCGACACAATTTGCAAAACGAACCACACTCAGACTAGAAGATGAATCTGAGATAAGGTGCCATATCACTTGTTATGTTAAGGCGCTCTCCCCTTCTATGCGTGGAGGAGCGTGGTGGCGAGCTCCACCTTTCAACTCTCTCCGGCAATTAACAATAACGTCCTATGGAATGCCACAGCCACAACAACCTCGAGATTGTAAGGATACACGCTTACTCACTTTGCTGCAAACGTTCAAGAAAGACGAAATACGAATTAAATGCTAAAAGTAGTGGGATCCGCGCAATGGAAAAAACACAGTGAAGACGCTTCAACAAAGTATCTAGATAAAGGTTGACGAAAAGTAACACCCACTGAAAATTTAGAGTTTACAAAATTTAGCTGAAAACAACAAGATATTCGCCAAAATAAGAGCTACCACTACCCACGATTTCCTATCAACGATCTACAAGCTTCCGCTTCAGCTCGAAATAAACGTGCTCTGCAACAACTGACGACAAACTTCAACGCAGCGCTAGGCTTTAGCTTCAGTCAATTTGTGCAGATCTTGGCGAGGTTTCCTTTTGACATAGATGAACTGTTGGAAATGCTTTCAGACTGTCTTTTGATCGACGCTATGCTCTGTTGCCAGTTCACTAGTGCTTGATGTGGTTCTCCATCCAAAGCCGCTTGCAGATTTGCATCATCCAATTACATTAGCCTACCCGAACGTGCTTGGTCCTCAAGATTGAGATCGCTACTTTCATATTGTTTGTGCCTTGCAATACTACTACTGCCACTTTGCCATCTTCGCGTCAGCTAACATGGCTCACACTTTCTTCAAATTGGCGCCACAGATTTCCTGCGCAGCATCTCTTGTCGAAAATTATTGCTTCCAGCAATAGCATGTCAAAACCCGAAGCTCAATTTTGTCTAACGTCATTATTCGATATCCGAAAAATAATTTAAAATTTAATGTACTATAACTAGAGTTGCCGTGGAAGTCTCTTATGGGAATATTCCTGAGACATTCCCATGTATTTACAAGAACCGATACGGGTGTTTAAGTGTAAGCCCTTGGGCCCTTGGACTCTAAAGTGTTGACTACTCCAGGGCTTGGTTTGCCCCTTGAAACATGCTGGTGATAGTTGGCAGCGTTGATTTCGATGTTTCCGTTGATGAAGACTAACGCTGTCTCTCCGGTGACGCAAATGCGCGGCACACACTATCACGGAGAGCGGAAAATGACAATGGAAGAAGGTTAGTGCTATTGCAGACATCTGCTGATCCTCCTCGAAAGTTGACGCCGATTATGGCGATTAATCCCTTAAGAAACGCCATAAAAAAAGTGATGTGCGCAACGTGAACCGCGCAGTGGTGTGCGATAATAAACCGGTGGTTAGCGTTTTTTTTCTCTGTCTTGTAGTGTTTTTTCTAGGTTTCTCGCACTGCTCTGATACACACGATTCACACCGATCTGTCTACTTGATCATATTCTTTTGGCGCATTTATGAAGCCCTTTTGTGTGAAGCAAAGCATAGTTTACTATGTAGTCATACTGTTTTGGCATGTTTTTGGCATTTAGTCAAATGTAATAAGCTTCTACAAGGAACGTTTATGAACGTTATGATTACAGTTGTTCCGGTCTTGAATAATTTTCAGTTATATCCAGTATCCACAAAATTGCCATAACTGTTATTTATCAAATAACAATGAATTATCTTCATTTTTGGTTGAGCCCTAAGGTCATGTGGTCGGGTATAAGACTCCTGTACAGCCCGATACACGTGGTTTCGAGCTTACAGTCTCGTCAGTCGGGCAAAACACGTCTTTCAGTCATTTTTAGCCAATCCTATTGTGATGCTCCAGTCCCCACACTAAGAGGTATCTAAGACGAACGCCTTAGAATGGAACACAAGTGAGAATATCAACCGAATCCACAGTGTTTATACAACATTCGATTGCTCTTTGGCTGCGGTATTTTATCATATTATAACTTTATTTCAAGTGTTTCATTGAGATCACGATTCTGCGTACTTATTGAGCCAACCCGCCTCTTTTGGGGTCTGGTATCAGAGTTGTCTACTAAGAGCCTTCTCTAATTCACATAGTCTGACTAGTGCTTGTGATAAAATGTTAGATATCCCCTAGATAGGACCATTTGGACACCTTTGGCTTAAGCAGCATTCGAACTCACTCGTGAAGCTAAATTTCATCTTAGGCTATAGCGTTTATAGTAATGCGCATTTTATATGCAAACACTGAGCATCGACATTACAGCACATGACATATATTGTTCAATAACAATGCTTCTTTCAATCAAAAGTCAAGTAATTGTACATTTTTGATATCCTTTTGAAATAACCAAATTTATGATCTTTGAGAGAAGAACTACAGGTGCGGCAGTGTGCAATGCATGTGCTATCTTATTGTAGCATCTTACTTCTCGGACATTTTATCAATTTTACAATACTATAGCCAAGTAGATTTTTTTGCCGTTTGTAATCCTTACAAAACTCCCTGTTTAGACAACTTTTGAATGTAGGAAAAAAAATACCAGGTCGAGGAAAAATATGTGCAACTCTCGCAAAGGAATAAATTTTATGTTTGTTTTGCGCTGTATCGGTTAGCGCAAATTTATGGAAATATCTTAGAGGAAATTCCGTAAGGAATTTACACGACAACGCTAGTTATAGCGCATGAAATTTCAATTTACTACTCGGATATAAAAACAATGACGATGGACAAAACTAAGATTATAATTTTGATACGCTATTGCTGCAGGCGAGAACTTTCGATAACATATGCTGCAAAGGAGAACTGTGGTATCAACTCGAAGACCACCTTTGTTCGCCAGTCTCTATAACGAATACACGCGCTGTTCCAGCAATACAATGCTAAATCTAACACTGAAAACAAGACCAGGTAAAAGTTTAATAAATCAAAGTGAGTCGAGGTCATGCTTTACGCAGATTACAGTCCAGATGCTACGCCGTCTGATTATGGCCCAATTTCCTCCGCAATAGAAGCATTTCCTACGTGGACGGCGATTCAAGGCATTTGGTCAAGTTAAAGTTTCATTTAAGGAGTTTTTTGATTCTAAACCCAAGGGATGGTGAAATGGAAAAGTATTTCGAGCAGATCCGGAAGTTGCAGATCGCTGACAGAAGGTCGCCGTTTATAGTGATGATCTTTATTTTGAAGGATAAATATTGCTGTTTTGAATTGAATTTATGTACAAATTTCAAATTTTTAGTGGGTCCTAAGGATCTTTTTCCTCAACCTAATAGGTGGGTATGTTATGTAGTACAAGTCGGCCCATCGTAAGCCATTTCTTAAGCTTTCGTGTAGGTAGAATTACACCAGAAATGTCGGGTGCTTATTTCATCGGATTGACAGCCAGCGAATGCACATAGAGCGCATCTCGAAAACAATAAAGCGCTAGATCCGTAATTACTGAGAATTTCAACTACACTAGCATTCAGTGGGTTCGCAAGGAAGTCAAAAATCAAGTGATAAATAAACTTACACACCAGTTCTTGGAATGCATGTAATCATGTGTGAGAGAAGATTTTGACAGTGATGACTTATAAGACGAATACGAATAATTGTAGTTAATGGACTCGCATTATTTTCTCTCATGAAGTGGAAGATGTAAAATCGTAATTCTACGAGAAATCATTACGAACTTTGTGCAAGCGCAATCGTGTGAAAATTCACGGCATTTGTTCTCACGCAAATAACAGCTAATCATTTTTGAAAAGTTAGGAATTCAACTAACATCTTGTCTGAAGGCTCCACAGAAGCTCATCGCTTAGAACCCGCCGGAAAGCTGCAATGGTATAAAATAAGAATCGCATGTCTCTATGAAATTTACCAATCACTTTTGCTGTTTGCTCCTTGAGCTGTCTGTACCACATATCTACTCTACGGATAATCAATATCTACTTTACGGATATTTGGTGCGGTCTGTTCAAGAAAATACTCCGAGCACCTTTCTAATCATAACGGAGAAATAGCATAATGTAATTCAGATATGGTTAGAATATGAGTATATAAAAGTGACGTAAAAATAATTAATTGATCGTACCTTTCCTTCGAGTGCATTTTTAAAGACCACGCTCAAATTTCAATAGATGATATAGTATGATTAAAATACCAGCCAGAGAGCAATCGAGTGCGAAAACACTCTGTGTTAGGTGAAAATTTCGCCTAACATAGAGTGTAAAACGTACGTCGTCGACAACTCTCTATAAGGAGTGTAACGCTCCTGAGAGAACTGACTATAAAAAGATCGACAGACGACGGGTTCTGCCCGGCTGATGAGTCTGTAAGGACGAAACACGTGTCTCGGGCTGTACAAGAGCCCTTACCAGACCACATGACATGTTGGCTCAAATAATAATGAAAGGATCAATTCATTGCTTGTAATTTTTCATGTTCCTTCCCATGAAGCCGCCTATCAATCTGAAACCTTCTTTATTATAGTCATTCATTGAATATCAGTGCAATGATAACCCTTTGAGTAATGGTACACCTGCGCTGGGCACACTACTTTTCAGAAACCATTTAAACTGAGAAAATCTTTCCAACACTTTTGGTAATTATGCGATAGCTCATACCTATGCAATATCATCTCTCTCACTGCATCGTAGAAGCAACATTAATGTCATAAATCATACTCGGCTTTCTTTTTTTCTTCTGCTGGGAATCCTTAGAAGGTTTTTTGATGAACTTCTAACAATCTTCCGGCAACTGAAATATAACAATCTTGAAGCTGGAATTGGTTCTTCAAAATGTCTCCGTGGAGCGCTTTAGGAATAAGAAGACGATCAAATCTCATGTTCGCATTAACAAGCAGTCTCTTGAAATTCCCAGTGATTTTAATGGCATTGATAAGGGTAATTTATATGTTAGAGGCATTTTATTACTTCTAAGAGAAGAGCTGCTACAACGAAAACCTCGATAAAGGCACTTTGCAGTATGAAGTAGAAAGAGTGGTAACAAAACGGGCGAAGAGAGGGCAGCTCGTTAAGCACGCTTTCCGGAAAAGGTTAAATGTAGGTTCGAGTCCCACAGCCCATTTTTCGCTATTCACAGCAGCATTTCAGCCTCCCAGTGCTCAAGCGTAAGAATACCGTATCTACATCCAATATGCTGATATCACATTCGTGTTCTCATCTCCAGTTGAACTATGCCAACATGAATACAACAATTTTTATTCCGAAAGCCTTTCCGAGGCTGCTACGCTACTCGAGTCCGTACGTTTTTGCGGTCTCGCCAACCTCATCAGAGTATATTCCCCTACGGGTCACCCTTACTAGTGGTCCCAGATGTATCAGTAAGTCAAAGTGCAATATTGTATGATGTTGCGGTTCTGTATATATTCCAGCGATACAATAAAGTGCTATAGACAGTTTGGTTATGAAGAAGTGATCTGAGGCTACAATATTGATAAATTTAGTGTATAGGATAACTGCACAAGCAATCATAAGTCACAACGCTTCCCATATGTAAAGATAACTGAAAAGAGTCTCTACGGACCTCATTC
The DNA here is from genome assembly GCA_019055375.1 of Parelaphostrongylus tenuis. Classification (NCBI taxonomy): domain Eukaryota; kingdom Metazoa; phylum Nematoda; class Chromadorea; order Rhabditida; family Metastrongylidae; genus Parelaphostrongylus; species Parelaphostrongylus tenuis. The sequence goes on along the minus strand of JAHQIW010001831.1, from coordinate 64,186 downwards.
ATTTCTACAACAAAAAACCTCTCAAATAATGAAATTTTATCAACTAATTGATAAGACTAGATTGAATCTACGTGTTATACGATGGTCCGAAATTGGAGTGTGTAGGGTGAGTGAAGAGCTCTGATGATTTGTATTTCGTCAATTTATACTTCTAACATAATATTTCTAGTAATATAATAATTTTATTGAATAAACTGTTAAATTTTGGTCTAAAATCTTATTTCTTTATTTATTTACCCATTCTGAGTTATGCTAAAGTTACGGATTGCAAAAATAGAAGTATCGCAGCAGTTGTGTTGCACAAGACGGCAATGAAAACGGCCGACATCGCTACAATAGAGTTGTTTTGAGCCAGCAAGAGTCTACACAACCGTGAAAACATTTGAAGAACTCGAGGATTGAGCCATCTTCGAAAAGGTCGCCCAGCCGCCTCGTCTATTCCGGGAAACATCAAAAGATCTGCACCCGAGTTCAACGAAATCTGAAGCGTTCGATGCGCAAGATGACAAAGAAGCTTGGGATCAGCCAGTGCGTCCTCAACACAGTCAAAAATATGGCGAAGGTGTGCAGCTACAAGATCTCTTGTGTTCACTTTCTGGGCGAAAAAATGGAGATAAGCGGCTTTCAAAGGCGGCCGTGTAATTTCCCTAATCTCTTGCTCTCATTCGTCAAAGGTGCTTTTCACGAATGACGAAATATTCAAGGTCGAAATAATCTATAGACACCAGAATCGATGTCAACTTCTCAGAAAGAGTCGACAGAAGTCTACAGTAGCAAATACATGAAGCAAGTCATTCACTGGCTTCTATAATGGCCTGGGGCAACATTTGCGCCACCGAAAAAACGCCGTTGGTCTTCATTAACACAAGCGTCAAACCAACGCTGACAGCTATCAGCAGCAAGTTATAAGGAGTGTACAGGAACTTGCAATTACTCAAGACTCTGGCGCCGACGAATTTGCGCTTCAGCATGACTGGGCTGCTGCGCATTCATTCCGCTCACAGATTTCCATTTATCAAGAGCTGTTTCCAGACCCGTCTGAAGCAGAAACATTTGGTCGCCAAAGCCTCCGTATATTATTTTGATAGATTGCTTCTTCTCCCGTGTAGAGGAAGGAAAATTTCTGAACTGTTCGCTACACTAGTGTAGAGGCGCGTGAAATGCTTTGACACGTGTTTGAGGCGAGATCGGTGAAAAGATGTGTAAATATTGTTCAAAATTTTCGCAGGCGACTTCATAAATGTATAGGGGCCAAAGGAGGCTATTCTGAGAATTCGCCATGAAGTTTTTACTTTTGAATGAATTTATTGTTTTCTGTAGAGGGCTGTAATTCTGTTTTCAAAAATGAAACTGAGTATGGAATTTCCCTCAGTATGTGAGCTAAAGATGACTCATGTACTAGAGTATCAATGTCAGACATAACTAAGTGTAATATGAGACCTAGTTACACCCATATGTGGTTCGTTCCTAATTTCAGCTACGCGATAAAGAAATGACTGCCACAAACCATTCAGATACACATATCAGGGACTCAGGAATTTCCAAAGTTAAACACGAATACCTATGAAAGCTCGTTTCATGAAAACGAAGGCAATCACTGAAAAAGAGAGTTCCTTTCTGTTGGGCGGCGACAACTGAATATGCGCCTCCAATGACGGGACAAGAAAATTTCATAGGAGTGTTAGCAGTCATTCAAAAGCTTATATTTATGATTAGAGACATAAATAGCCGACTTCCAAAGCACCCTTTTATAGCGCCGGAAAATCCGAAATAAAATTATTTTTCACGCTCGCAGCGTCTTCATTTTATTTGGTGTGAATTCGCTCAAGGCACAAAAAGTACATAATCATGTAGAGAAAATTTTGTTGTATTTTATGTAATCGTTTAATTTAGAGCTACTTACGAAGCGGAGAAAAAATTTACAATTGATTAACAACTCGTATCGCAAATGTCTAACACTTTAAGCCTTCGATCGATCGCCCCCTTTCCCCTCCTCAACGCGTTGATTAGCCGATGAACAAGCTTGTTGAACATGTAAATCTCGACCACATTTTCGCTACTATGCTGCAGTGAGACGGTTATCCTCAAAGAAGAAGCAGAGAATTTAAATAATTGAACTTACGTTATCAATAATTACTGTAGTGGTTACAGTAGTGAATGTCCTGTCAAGTGCTATTTGTTGGTATACCTGCCACGCTGATTAATTTACTAGAAATAACAGCCAGAATAAATCGCTTAGTAGAAAACAACCTAAAATAAACAATAATTACATATTACATTCATATCCGCCAATCAATCCACATGGCGCATCAGAAGGCATATTACCTGAATCAATACACTGTAGTAGCTAGACTAGTAGCTATTTCGTAACAGTAGTATATCAACGTGGGTCAAACACATGAGGACGAAAAGCGAGAACTGACTGTATTCAACTTAGAAGATTTGCGAACCTCAATCAGGAGACGGAGGAGCCAGGGAGGCTATAAGATGGGACAACGATGTGTGAATGCCATAGCCGTATAAGTCATATAAATCTCATATTGCATGTTCTAGATCGTACCACGAACCCGCTATCCATCTCCGGGGTGGATCGCCCATGACGCCTACCACTGGGCTCGTCTCCGTGCCCTGGGTTTGCAATTACAATCTTTTAGAGCTACATCGAGCAGTCGATCTCAAGCAAAATGTGGTACACAAAATCACGTTTTATAGACTAAACCACTGATCAGCAATTGAACCGGGCCACATCGAGTCATAAACAACAATCGTAGACGATTGATGAGCTAAAAGGAGAAGGAAACGAATACGAAGAAAAAGGTAATCAGATGGCCGCACGGGCCAGTTGAAGGCGTTCGACTGTCGGCGTCGTCGGCCCATTGCCTGCGTACCTTCCGCTGCGTACCAGTCCTCCCGTAGCGCAACCGCCGCCTCCCGCCGCTAGGCTTACCTTACCAATAGAGCACGTTATGTTATATTCACATAGAAAGATAATATGAAAATAGCAATGAATGCTGCATTAATTGGTATAAGCACGAGATTGTTCACAGCCAGATATAATGAAGCCACCCGAGAGCCTGAAAAGGCAAAACTGACATGTAAGCCATTCAGACAAACATTTTCTAATCAGAACAGAGATATTTGATGAATATATCATCAAATCTCTGCTGAGCTCTGATGCTCAGAGAATCCCTACAGCGAGTAGAACCCTCTCGGGTATTTATGCAAGCGATAGGGAAAAGTGGAAGTGTTGCTGGTACCCATTGGCTCAATCGGCGATCGGGACGACAGGTGAGATAGGTAGTCTTGAAATCACGATGTAAACAACTTCTTTCAAGCACTCACCGCATTATTCTTAATGGGTGGCCTAAAAGATACTGAGGACCGCCCGCACCGTGGTCTACATGGACGAAAAGTGTGGTTCATTCAGATCAAAAAATCGACCAGTGATTGAAGCAGTATCAAACGTGATAACGACTAACACGTTATTGTGACTTATTTTCGGGTTTATTTTGCATGTCAGAGCTAAATCAAATAGATATTACTATGAATGTTAAGAAATACATCATAATAGTGATACATCATAAAGACCCTTAGTGTTAAAACGGTGCAAGTTATTCGTTTGAAATAGGTGAATTTGAGATCTTCTATATCAAACCATTGTGCTGAACTCGTCAGTTACCATCGAAATCTATCGTTGATATTTTGAAAAGATGATTGCTACCTGTAGGCTGAACGACAAAGAAAAAGTAAATGAAAAGTGTACTGCGGTGTTAATGACCTGTGTGAGTGGATCATTCAGGTCTTGAATATTTTTTGTTCTTTACGTAGCATCCCTCAAAAAACCTTTATAATGCATCATCAAGGAGAGGAAAGCACTTGTCCATCAAATCTGTACTATTTCTACAGTGTTCTTCAGAAATATTGTTTAAATCTTTTCTTCCAAAAACTTACGTAAGGCTAGTTTCCAAGTATTTTCTTTTCATAAGAAATTTACTGAAGACGTTCTCAGGATGACATCTTTTGATCGCTAAAGGAGTGACCAAGAAGTAATTATTTCAATGTAGAAGTTATAATAGTGGATAGTCTTTTGAATAATCCTGAAAGCATTGAGGACTGATCCTCCATTGTTAAGGAGATTTTCGTAATTTTTACTGCGAGAATTTCAAGAATTTGAGATTCGGTGCGTATTTTGGGCTACAGTTGAGTCGTTGTCACAACTGTTTTGTGGCTAAGTGGTATCTTCTGTTTGATTCATCCAGCTTATTCGAATGGAACGCATAGGAAGCTTCTTATCTAGACTAGACAGTCAACATTAGGCATGTAAAGGTCATAAATACTCTAATGTTTAACAGAAGGGTATAAGAAAAAGGTCAGTCACGACAAACCATTATTTGTGAGAGGGCAAAGCGACTTACTATAGCCAGTTTATAAGCCGAGTATTGAAAGTAATTGTGAGCTATCTATTATATTTTATCTAAAAATAATCATGCTTTTGTAAAACTAATTTAAAGTACCTGTTGATTTAGCACTTAAGCCATCTAAATATTGCAACTTTATAGGATTTAGCTACTTGTACCCAGTACTTCAACATAAATATAATGCATTTCCATGCACTAATGCATTGCCATACAGTGTTTGTCGTAATCCATTGGGCTGTTATTAGGTTAAGGAAAAGTTTCTTAACACCAGCTAAACAATCAAAGTTTGTACATGATATTCAATGAAAAGGTAAAATAATTATTCTTCAAACTAAAGACCTTAAAAATTCACGATGCCGTGCCAGTGCTCTGCAGCTGGATTCCCTCGGAAATTCATTTCTTGTACTTTGAAAAACTCTTGGCATGTCTCGTTAGCTTGGTCAAATTTCTCGAATCGGTATTCACGCAAGAAATATTCCATTGAGCGTCAAGTTAACACTCAAGTTGTTGGAGAGAATTCCAAACCGTCTTTTGATCGACGCTAAGTTCTGTTGCCAATTCACGAGTGCTTGATGACGGTTACACATCCAAAGCAGCTTACGGATCCCATCGTTCACTCTGAATGGCCAGCAGGACAGGCTTAGTCCTGGAGACTGAAATCACCAATTTTTAATTCGTTGTACCACTTTGCAACAGCTAGACGGCTCCAGTTCCTTCACTTTCGGCGCCGCAGTTCTCTTTCGCAGCAGCTCTTGTCAAAAGTTTTCGCTTCTAAAGAGAGTATCAAAACTCGATGCTGAATTCTGTCCATCATCATCATTTAACATTCTAAAAGTAATTTGAAATTTGATGTGGAGTGAGTGGTGGAGCAAATGAACCTCAGTGGTGTAGTGATAGCATTTGCTTCCGGTATTTCGCAAGTTCAACTTCCGTTTAAGGTCAAGTTTTTGCTCACCACTCAATTCTTTAAGGTATATGAAACATCCCACGGATCTCCCTCTTTGATCGATCCCGCCCGGCTAGTCGCGAGGTCACTTCGCGTGTCCCCACATGAAGGATGGGGGAATACGAGAAGCAAAAGCGACCTTGTGCTTCCCAAGGACGCAGCTGGATTCAGGGATTAGCTCTCTGCTACTGCAACGCCGATTTGACAAAATTCTATTTCTATGAGTCAAGTCGGTCAAAAGCCTGCAATGAAGCGGCTGGAAGTACATGGGAGATGGTTAGGAGTCGCCTCCAACTAGTAAGCTCCTCTCGCTCCTTCGAGAGAGACTGGTAAACTACAAGTGAGTACCCAGTTCCCACGTTTGGAGCCTAGCAAGCTATACCTTAGGTGTATATCAGAATGCTAGAAGCAGCAATAATATGGGCCCCATACCCCTGACCATGAAAGAGCCCCTGGTACAGCACAGCCAGGTAGGACGAGTACGGAGAGGCTGCTAAAATCTGAGGGCTGGAATAGGTTGCTAAAACGGAAACGGACTAATATGGCTATCGTACCTACAATGCAAGAAAACTTGCTCACGAATCCGCTGTAGAAGATCTACTGATTCAAGCAAGAAGGATAAGGTTCGACGTCATTGGCCTGGAGCTGAAACGAAAAGGCGGCATCCTTTTCACGCTGTTTATGACACCGAAGAGGAATTGTTTCTTGGAACATGCGATAGCAGAGGTGTTGGCGGCGTTGGCGTCCTCGTCAAATCGAATTTGACAGCGAACATCGGTTCATTCAAATACAGCAACCCATATTGAACGATTACGGCTGAAACGATGTGGTTCAGTGCCTGCTTCGACCATCTTCGCTGCTTATGCACCAACATCAAGCTGTGACGAAGGCAAAGTTGAAGCGGTCTATATGGACCTCGAAAATTCTTCAGAGAAGATCATGCATTCCTCAAGGTCACTGTCGGAGATTTTAATCCAAAAGTTGGACCTAAAAGAACGTCTGATGAACGTCAAATAGGAACTCGACGACCAGAATGGAATGAATAGGGTGAAGGCTATGTGGGTTTATCATGACCACCCAAGCCATTCATGGTAACTGACAAATTCGGAAGCCTCACTCTTAGAGATGGATGTGCGAAATAGAACACATAGATCGAAGATTTTGCCTAACCTATGTCGCTGCTGTTTCTAAGCTCTACACAGGATCAGACCATTACCTTCTTACTCGCAACGTTCTGTTTTTCGTGAAAAGGTAAGAAAACCGCTAAACTCAACCAACAAATTCCCAGAACTGTTATAAACTGGGATATGTTCAGATCATTAGTCGGCTCCTGGGAAGATACCGTTGTCGACAACATCGATGAAAAACGATCGACTCGTTGAATATCTTCACGTTAGCGCTATGAAAGCCGAGGGTCCTAATGTCACGAAGGACGCTTGTCTCTGCGGACACTCGAGCTGATACATCGACATGGAATTGCACGAGCTACAGGCAACCGAAACCTTATGTCCAGACTTGCGAAACGCTGCAGAGAAGTGATAAAAGAGGACCTCAAAGAAATAAAAGCAGGAGTTATGGCAGAAGCTGCAGAAGCTGAGAAGAGCATTTGCAAAGCCCAGCGAGGATTTGCCAACTATAAGACCAAGATGATTGCACTCCGATACCCCGACGGGACACTTACAGTTTCTAGAAGGGCTATGGAGATATTTATTCACCAATATTACTCGAATCTCTTCGCTGGCCATGTTCTCCCACCGTCATATAAATTGAAAGAGGACGAATATGTCGTCCCACCGATCCTCCCTTCCGAAATCCGACATGCTATATTGTCGGTGAAGAACAGAGCAACACCCAGTCCAGACAGGATTAGACCAGAACACCTGAAGAACCTGCCGCCAGTTCTCATCAACACCCTGGCTCGGCTCTTCACTCGCTTCCTGTCAGAATGCAAGTTCCATATTCAATGGGAAACCAGCAAGACCGTATTGTTTTTCAAAAATAAAGACCTTCTCGGCATGGGCAATCATCGCTCAATCTGATTGCTGTATGTTGTTTATAAACTCTACTCGAGTCATCCTGAACAGAATTGACAGAACAGTGGACGAAGGACAGCTATGGGAACAAGCAGGCTTCCGAAGAGGATTCAGTACCACAGACCACATCCACACGATTACAAGATTCATAGAAGTTTCACAAGAGTACAAACACTCACTCTGTCTCACTTTCATCGATTTGAGAAAGCCTTTGATTCAGTGGAGACAGAAGCGGTTATAGAGGCTCGGGATGACCAGGGCGGCCCTACTCGGTACATAATGATCCTTCGTGAGCTTTACAAAGATTTCACGACCAAAATATCTCCGTTCTACAACAATATCACCATCGACGTAAGAAGAAGGGTTCGACAAGGCGATACAATTCCGCCAAAACTATTCACTGCCACCCACGTCATGTGAACATTAGAATGGGACACTATAGGAGTGAAATATGACTGTCGACATTTGAACCAACTTGACTTCGCTGATGATGTTGCCCTCATAACACCAAACATTAGCCAAGCGGAACGAATGTTGACCAATTTCGGCAGCGCCTGTGGAAATCTTGGTCTTTAACTAAATCTAACGAAAGCATGATTTATGTGGAACGGATGGGTTTTGAATGCATCATTCACGCTTAACGGGACAAAAATCTTCGTATGCTCAAGTTACGTCTATGTAGGTTGTGAAATCAACATAATAAGCGGCCTAGCTCCAAAGTTGCGCAGGAGGAGACTAGCGGCTTGGGGAGCCTTTAAGAGCATTGAAGATGTAGTGAAGAGGACAAAAAACAAACTGCTGCGTGACCACCTTTTCGACTCGGCTATTGTCCTGGTCCTAACATATGCAGCAGGATCCTGGTCGTCACGCAAGCAGAATGAAAGATCACTCGGTGTTATTGAACGCGCAGCTAAAAGTTCGGTGCTAGAAGTATCCCGTTTCTCGCAAATGAGAGAAAGGATCCGAAGTTCCGGCCTGCGTCAATGATCCAAAGTCAAAGACGTCGTTCTACACGCCAGCATATCGAAAATAAAGTGGGCCGGACACGTAAAGTGCTTCAACAACAACCGATGGACGAGAGGCGATGCCGACTGGATTCCTCAGGATATTAATCACTCACAGGAAGACCTCCGGCCCAGTGGTTCGACTTCTTCACGAGAAGCACAGGATAAAGATTTGATGCGCAATGAATCCCCAAAGCGAGGAGGACCCACTGGGCTACTCTTGCACGCGATAGGGAAAAATGGAAGTGTTGCTGGCATCCTCTCGAGTCACCTGACGATCAACGAAACGACAGACAGTTGACATACGATCCCTTTCAAACTGCCATTTATGTCTAACGAAACTGCTTGATGAACTGTCAAAAAAGTAATAGTAATTTCATTGCTGCAAGGTTGAGGTTAGAATGTGTTCTGTTTGGCTTTACGAAGAGAGAATTTTACTTCTGAGCGTTAGAATAAGATTCAACTATATTTTACTCAACTTTTTTGACCATAGCAACGACGACTATATAGTGAAGTTGTTAACAAAATTGGAGATTTCTGTACAAAAGCTGTACTCTCTTTCAAGAGTTAGATCATAGTGTGACAATACCGAGTACTTTTTCATTCATATGGCTTTGTTTAGGTATAAACAGACCTGTGAACTCTGAATGAATACTGTAAAGTGTGTACCTGTTCAGTCAGTTTGACTCAGAAGATATTTTTTGTGAACTTCTTTAGATGCAGATATAGACTGGAGCAATAATTCTGAGCAATCGTCAAGGACGTATTTTATTTCGAATAGAATGTGTCCGATTAGATGAACTAGCTCTGCGTACGAATCACTCTATGAGTAGCTGATGCCAAATTTTCATGTATGACGTCGCATGTATGTCATGGTTATAGCTTGTCACAAAAGGTAATGGGGTTGATAATGCAATGTCACATATATAAAATAAGGAGCAGCAAGCTCACGTGCTTTGGTGTCTTATTAGCCTGATTTATGTCGTAATATTCGATATACATATAAAATAAAAAGATAATTGACTACATGACGATATGTTTGACTGCGGTAATCACAATGCGAATTTTTGTTGAAATAAGAACTGAAAGATAACTATAATTGCAACTTGATTAAATATGAATAAGATAGCATAAGAATGTTCAATAACAGCCGGAAATAAGACATTTTAATAAATTTCTGGTTAGAATCTAGAGCTATTTAAAGTGTGAGATGAGACAATTTCTGGGAACTCTTGCACTCAAAAGTAAGGTTTTTGAGCATCGTTTTTTGAACATCAGATGATATGAATGAGGTTTCACTTCGACAAACGATGTGATAACTCGCGTTGATGAGTACTTGTTGGTATTTAGTATTTCTTAGATACAGTCTGTTATTTTACTGGCAATAACTATTGCGTATAAGTTGAATGATGTAACATTGGCTTGTCTGAAAGTCTTTATTATTAGTTGTATTTCTTTGAAAATTCAACTGAAATTACGAGGTTGACATCAGGATTTATTTGGCTAACGTTTTGACGTCTTCGCCTTCTTAAGGCCGATTATTTGAATCGATTGTCCACAGTCGTTCATCGTCGTTGTGTGACTTTGTTTCGTTTGTCGTCCGATTCAAATGTTTCTTCGTCGAGTGCCGTAGGGACGAAGATCCTCATTCTGCTGCGCTATCGTTTTTAATCTCACTTATAGAGTACATCGAAGATGCTTTGCGTCTTGCGAGATTGGCCCACAATGTGAGCATCATGAGATATCTGAAAGATTAAATTCATGTACACAAATATTTCACTTCCTAGGGCTTAAGCATTTGCAAAGTGAAAAATCTTATAGACGTATTTCATTTTAATTGATGCGGTTTAAACTTCTACACCCTCCATGAGGAGTCGATGAAAAGGCGTATTTTTGTGATGCAGTTTCGATAGTAGTTTGCTAATGTTCGTATGGAAGGGTCTACACCAGAGAAACGAGTACTGAAAAGATTACATTCCCTTCGACACCGCCAAAATCTTTCTCACACTTAATAAAGGTTACAGCAAAGGGCACACAGCACGATCAGATTTCAGTGACCCGTGACACGATTTGGATGTGATCCATGCAGCAGAATCATTTCTACGTAGGACGACTGTGCACGATGTTCTCCACTGATCTGGGATTTTTTCCTTTGGAGATATGATGTCATATGTCTGGCGAGATTTTCATGCAGATCGTGACCATCAGCTCTAGAGAAATCGGCAATGATATTATCACGTTCCAGAGCTGTGCCTCTCTTTGTGCTCTCAATCGCGACTCAAGATTGAGATATTAGAATCTCGAATGATATCTCGCCAGAGAGGATTTCGGGTTCCGCGACGGGAGTTGTGGTACGCAAAGATTGGTATAGAACTATTCCGTTGCTAATTCGATATCAAAACGGGATGTAGTAGTGATATCATTTCATCCATCAGAGCGGACGGCGCAGCATGGTAGTTGGCAGACATTCCGACGGCACTTCTTCAAACTAGATCGCTTTTGTGCTGCATCTAACAACTTTTTCGGCTTGCGCCAAAATAGATTCTCCTACAAGGATCTTCCACAGCTGACACTGATTATCGCCATAGCTAAATGCGCTGCAGAAGTATCAAATATCAGTTCACTTCGTTTTCAGGCAACTCATTGGTAGTAGTAGAGATGCGATCAGACCTTTTTTCGGAGAACTGTTGCGAGTTTGGCACAAGCATGAGTCCATCGACAAGCAGTTCGTAGTCTTCGGTAGGATACTGCTTTACCTGCCAGTCGTATAAAAAGCTAAAGGATAAGCTCTGGAGATATTCAGTCCCTGAGGGATGCCCCATGCATTCGCCATCTCGTGGTAACTTCTTGCTGTGCCGAGCCAGTGTTGCTTATCCTCCCTGACAAGTATGAGACAGGACAATTTACCAACCCCGAGTGATTGATGGCTTAGTGAGCCACGAGCGCGAGATCGAACCATTGGTCTCGTGTGCGATGCAGAGCACCTCTAACCACTGCGCCACAAGCTCTTTTGCAGTAGTGTAAGAAAGGATATTATTGATAACATCTTCCTCGTACACGACCTGCTTGCTTTTTTGAGCGATGGCAGCAGTTTTTTTTCCAGCTCATGACTGACTCGAATCTTTGCAAGTAGGAAGCGGTGATCAGATCCCGCAAACAATCCCGCACATTGGTGAAAAGTAGTTAATAAGACATTTTGAGACGAAAGTTGAAGGCGAAAAATTGCCAGGCACGGTGTAAAGGAGCAACAAAGCCTATGTCTCCAACAGTTAAAACCTAGAGGCTGTGTAGACAAAGTGAGACAATTAACATATCGTTCGATACGCAAGAAAACGAGCTTTTCGAAGAGCCAAGTTCGCAAAAAGTACATATATTTTCTCAGGCAATACGACAGGAGTTTATCGACAACTTAATACCACAAGGAGGGAAAACGGTGATTTGACACGCCTACGAGCTCTAAAAGTCATTGTCTTGGTTCAATATAAAGTCAAAACAACCACGATTTTATAAATTCAATAACTGAAGATAAAACCATGAAGCTTTTCTGAAGCCTTGATCAATGCTAAACACTTCGTAACCAAGAAGTACCCCGTCGCGAGCAATACTAAGCTACTTAAGAACACTTCTTTCGAACAAAAGCAAGTGCTGTTGCATCTTCATTATCTGCTAATGACGTTGAAATGGGCGCATCTAAACGGCGTCATAGTAAAGTCGATTCCGATGATCAAAGAAACTAAGAGCTCAAAACACACTCTGGCCACCATTTCTTCTCTCTGCTTCGAAAACCTTAACTTAATGACATTTTCTGATAAGCTTGAAAGACGAGCAATGCACCGATGCTTAGAGAGCTTTTGACAAAATCCTACTTTTTATTACAAAGCATTCATTCGTGAAAAAACAAAGTGTCTCAAGGCTGCAGCGATGAATATTGTTCATAGTTGTGTATAAATAGTTATATATAAAGTTCTCAACCATGTGACAATGGAACATAGACTGTTATACAACTCTATGAAAGTCGCAACTCCTATAGTCCACTATTTACGGAAGATATTTCAAATTGTTGATGACATCGTATCGCAATGTTCTGTACTATTTTTGACGAGGAGCTCATTGTTTCGCAACCGTTTTGACATATTTCAACCAAAATTATCCTTAGCAAAGTCTACTTTTCATACTCAGCCATTCATTGATGGATGAACCCTCTGGTGGTGACCAGAATCTTACTCTTAGTTTATCAGAAAGCTGCCACATTCTCACTAGAACGCGCTGCGCTCTCAGCGCAATTCCACAGCATGACTCGTGTAAAATTAATATGGCAAGGAATTAAACTATCAACAATGGATTAAACAATGAATAACATGATGTAGACATGTTTCTACAGAGTAAAGAATTGCAATTCAACTGTTATGGATTCTCATTCAACTCCAATGCATTTAAATTGCATTTGAATCTTTCGAAAGGGAAATAAATCAAGTATTGCGATTTAGAAAATGCTATAGCCATTATAATGGAAATGGTAACTTTTTGTTAGACGGTAGAAAATGAAGAAAAGACCCTTTCCGCTAAACAGGAACTTTTCAAGGGAGTGTTAGTATTCATTCGAATGCTTAAGTTTTTGAGGCAGTGTTGTATGTGCACGTTATAGTAAAAGTCCTTTTACAGCGCTGTAACATTCGAAATAAAAATATGGTTTCCGTTTTGAACGATTCTTCAGACCACGCTCATCAATATGCCTTATAGTTCCTTTTGAGCAGTATATGTGGTCTATTATGAGCACCTACACAGTGCTATACACGTGTCGGGCTTTGCACAACCTCATCAGTGGCACAGTGCCGTTCGTCTTAGCCAATCTTCACGGAGGGAACCTTATCTCCTTACATAGAGAAGGCGGTGCTCATAACAGACGAAGGGCACGGACTGATGAGGCTGTTTAGAGCCGAAATACGTATATAATAGCACTGACAAGTTCTCATGATAAACCACATGTATATCCAAAAAAACAACTGTAAGGCATATTGAAAGTTATGCTTCGCACGCACGGCGCCTCTTTCCTCACGCTTTACTTCGTTGAACGAAAGTCTTACCTTGAACAGCTGCTGATCACTCGATAGCTTAGATCTTCGCGAATTCAAATGTCACTGTTGAGGGGCACTGTCAACATCTCTTTTCACGTTATGTGCTTATTTGCCACTATAGCCAAAGGCGTAGTCAAGAGTCTTATCGTCTGTAAAAAAATAGTTTGTCATATTACATAAGATTGCCATCTTGTACAAATGGTGAATTAGTAAATCAGTCTAAGTTCTCTCTATTTTGACTACCACTTGCAGTGGTATGATCTTATAGAATACCCAATATGTGGAGTACTGTGCAAAAACGTTTGCGTCAGCCGGGATTCGAACCAAGATCTCACTCTTTGCGGGAGCGTATGCTAACCGTTGCACTACCGACGCTCGCTTTGCGCAGTACTCTTATTTACGCTATAACGCGTTGAATGCCAACAGCCAACCGTCGACGGTCTGGCGGGGCAGCCGCTATCGGCATTGTGTTGACAGACATTGGATATCGATAATCAGTCTAGATTCTTTCTATTTTGACTGCCACTTGCAGTGGTATAATCTTATAGTATACCCAATATGTTTATAGTACTGTGCAAAAACGTTTTTGCACAGTACTCCACATATTGGGCAATTAGTAAATCGCCGATTAGAATCAGTTTGTACCGAAATCGACATATTTTTATTCTGAACACCATTGTGCATACTCCCAGCGCTCACCACAAGACGTCTTTCATTCCAAGCTCACTGTCATCGCGTTGAGCTCATGTCCTCACTATTATCTAAAAACCTTCACATTATTCAAGTGTCAGCACTTTGGACTTTTTTGACACAGGAAATTTTCAAACTGTCGCCGCCAGCTCGATTAAGGCATTTTATACATTTTACTGATCGTTATTTATTTGGTAAATAGATGACAATATCTTACGGTGATAACTCCATCTCTGAGACACATTCTCCCACAATCATTACAATGGGCCGCAATGTCAGCGAGCGCTCACATGCATTGCTCGTGCAACTCCCCTATATCCGGATAGCACGTAGTTTTCCTGAGATGTCAAGTACCGTTCTGAAATCAGCCTGTGACTATGACAAATTGCAGGAGGCTGCTATAGTTAAATTTACTCCAATATTCCACGTTGTGATTCATCGCATCATATTTCCATATTAGCAGAGTAACTGGGAATTTCTATTCAATGAATTTTGTTTATTTTACCGCCCTTAGCGGTGGTATGATGCTATAGATATACCCATTGGTGTAGAGTGATGTACACAACTCTGGGCGTCAGGCGTGACGCGCACCCGTATCGCATATTATTTGGGAGCACGTGCTCTAACCGTTGTACTATTGACACCCGTCTTGCCATCACTCTTTGATCAATTGTTGATTTATAAATGATGCATAATCGTACAACAAGTAAAACAATTCGGTTGATTGGTCCCATTAAACACGAGAATTCACTATAAGTGCTAAGTATACACTTGAACGATCAGTTTCTTCTTCAAAACACTCACATGAAACCTCAGTAAAGTGATTTCATTGCTTGGTTGAACTGCACGTGACTGACGATTATGTGATTGACCGATGTGCACGCCATATTCGTGATGGCTCTTGCGGCATCTAGACGTCTTTGTTGTGGATTAATATAGCCTCGAAGATTACCCGATGGAAGGGAAAGGTGAAAAAACAACATTGATTTCTTATTTTTGTCCCACGAATCGTTACTTTAGTAAGCACTTTAGAAAGAATCGTTTACAAATGCCATTTTGATTTCCGCTTAAGAGTATGCTTCAAGATGTCGCTCCAGTCCTGTGGAAGGTCGTCATGAGAAGAGTGAACCAAGTTGAAGAGCACGACATTTCCACGGTAAACCATTTTAGAGTAAATATATGTCGAAACACAGCTCACCGAGATGTATGTGGCTACTAAGGCGCCCACAAAAGTAAGAAAATTTTGCAGCAAGGTTATAACAGTAATATTCCTCAGCAAGTGCACCCAGAAAGTAATTCTGGAGTCAATCGACTATTTAGACAGGAAGAATCACTTTTCAACTGCCAATCGAAGTGTGAAGGGCACTGATGATCTTTTAGCTTTAGGCCCACGAATATATTGAAGCACTTTGTAGTAGGCATAAACTTTCACGTTTAGTTTTATTTATTCACATTACTCCTTTTTTACATCTACTATGAAGAGCTATGTACTTTACGAATTTTACTCGTATTCTCGTATCCACCATCCACAAAGATTTTTGTATTAGTCACTTCGGGTATGGTTGTTGCCTGAGAATGGTTATCTCTCTTATGAATGTCGTTGATTGTCGACTGAGTAGATGTTCCATTCTGCCCAGCTAGAGCGCTATTCCGAAACTATAAAGGACCAAGTTTGTCTTAGTCAAATAGTGCTGATTTTCAGACCGAGAGAGGATGAGAGTGGTCAACCGCTTGGAAGGATCAAACTGACACCATGTTTGTGATCAAGCTGTGTCACCACTGTTCCATCAGCCTCCTTGTTTTCCATTTTATTTCGAAAATCTCGCAGTTAAATATATCGACGATAGTGGTTAATTCGTATGCTACTGACCAAAACAATTACTTGCCAGTTTACAAAGCCCAGTGGTTGTTTACTTATATGAGTCGTACATTTTTGATTGAATGTTTGAAGATAAATTAAAAGAAATTCAATCGTGTAAGTTATGATGAAGAAAAGGCTTTGCTAGGTAGAGTTTGTCAAACTATGTTTAATATAATGCATACATGTTTCACCACACGTGTATACTTTGCAGGGACCGGTATATCACGTTGTTCAAGAGATGCGAACAAGCGTCGGAAATAGGTCGCGCTGATGCCTGTAAAGAATCCATTTTTCATCATAGTTTGACAGCTTAATTGGAGCTTTTTGAGCTTTATGTGTTTTTTAAATTAGTTAAGTAGAGACAGACAGAAGCACTCACTCTAGCTTACGGCATGCTACCCTTTTCTAAAAAGTAGTAGAATGCAACGTTCACCATCTAAAATGATTTCCTCTAAAGTTGAACTTTGCGAGCACCGCATGTGATCAATATATATCCATCTAAAGTTGAACTTTGCGAGCACCGCATGTGATCAATATATATCCATTTGGCTCGTCACGCTCAACGTATTATAGAGAGCGGGGCCACATTGTTGAAATAAAGTGCATGTAACGACGATTAGTAATAGTGGACGGTGGACTTTGACGAATGCAACTTGCCTCGTGCCGATCGCGAAACTTCACTCGTACAGTAAGGCTCGAATCTTTGTTTTGAAGAAGCTGGTAGCTTGATCTTATCCGATCACTTCTCTCCCCAGCGATTTCAACTGAAATACAGACACAAGTGAGCGATACCTCGAAAGAGTAACGAAGAATGAGAATGTGTTGGCTACTCAGTACTTGCAACACCTACCTTTTCGATGAGCTCGCCTCAGCTCCGTGCGCTTCACACATCGAGCCACTATTGCGTCCTGTACTCGATTGCCTTCGGTCCACTCCAATATTTATTTGAGCAATTGCTTTTTGCACTACAAATAATCAAATCAAATATTACAATTTTTGCAAGTGTTCTGTTAAGACCCACGCTCAAATTTAAATAGATCCTTTCATTATTAATTGAGCCAACTTGTCTTGTGATCTCGTAAGGGCTCATTACAGCGCGGTGCACGTGTTACTTACAGACTCGTCAATCGGGCAGAAACCCGTCGTCTTTCTGTCTTTTTGCTGTCAGTTCTCTCGGGAGCTTTACTCTCCCTACAGAGAGTTATCGAAGACGAACGTTTTACGCTCTATGTCAAGTGAACTTTTCACCTAACACAAAGTGTTGTACACTCGATTGCTTTTTGACTGACATTTTTAACATACTGTGTTTTTATTTCGAGTGTTTTGTTAACGAGTTGTACAAGAGCCTTTACCAGACCACATGACAAGTTGGCTTAAATAACAATAAAGGATCTCTTGAGATTTGAGCGTAGTTTTAACAAAGCACTCGAAATAAAGGTATAATGTGATAAAAATACGAAAAGCAATCAAGTGTACAACACTCATGTTGAGTGAAAATCTCACGTGACATAGAGTGTAAGCCGTTCGTCTTCAATAACTCTTTCTAGGGAGAGTAGGGCTCCAGGGGGAACTGACTATAAGAAGATCGAAAGACGCGCTTTCTGCCCGACTGACGAGTCTGTAAGGATGAAACACGTGTATTGGGCTGTACAAGAGCCCTTACCAGACCATATGACAAGTTGGCTCAAATAATAATGAAAGCATCAATTTCAGTGTTTAGAATGAACATTAAAGTGGAAGAACAGCCACATACTTCTGAATTATTCTCAGCCAAATCCTAACTTCTCGTGGCCGTTTTCAGCTACTCTGTCGCTGAGACGTTTTCCTTCTCAAGAATAATAGAGGTAATAATCCAACAAACAGGAACAATAACATGGAAATGGGAACTTATCCAATTCACCACTGATGTCTGTAGACAACACTAAACTTGAGCACTAGTTGTGTGAAGTGATAGCATGTTTCCATACCGATTTATTCTATGCATTATGGTGTAGGCCTCACTCAACTATAACATTTCCTTTACCTTTTCCAAAAACTGTTTGCAGCCGTATTTTAATGGATTAAACGATACTAAATTCTTGGAGTTTCACTGCAAGAATCATTTAGAAAACCAGAAACTAGCACGACCTGAACTTTTTACACTACCTTTTGCAATTAACAAATAATACGCGATTGACAAAATTTCCGCTAATTTATGGAAGGAAACCAACACATTAAGTGGTCTGCCGATGACTCTTCGCTGATAAATGAAAGACTAATGTAGAGCGATGTGCAAATTTTGTGCGCCTTCGGGATTCAAACCCGCATCTCACTCTATCAGAGGCGTGCTCTAACCGTTACGCTTCTATAGCCTATTTTGCCATGACTTTTTCTACGTCACAATGCATTTATCTGTGAATATCGACAATGAGCCCAGCTATGCTGACAGATATTAGGTTATCTATACATCATACCACCACTAAAAACGGTCAAATGACATGAATTTTATTTGATCATCTAACACCCAATTTCATCAGCACGACTTCGTCCAATGTCAATATCGACTATCTGGGCCAAACTGTTGACGGTTGGTGCCTGACAGATAGAACGGATTGTGGCATAGAAAGAGTGACAGCAGAAGAGGCCTCAGTAGGGTAACGGGTTAGGGCTCGCGCTCCTGAAGAGAGTGAATTGCGAGTTGGAGTCTAGCCTGAAGCAAGAGCTTTGCCCATCACTCTACATTACTGTCATATCTAAACATCATACCACCGCTAAAACGGCCAAATAAAGAGAATTTTATTTGATCATTCAACACTAGTTTCTGTCAGCGTGACAGGGTTCAATCGACTATCTGAACCAAACCGTTGGAGGTTGAGTGCTGACAGATAGATGGTTTGTAGCGTTAAAAGAATGACGGTAAAACGGGCGTCAGCAATGCAGCGGGTTAGAGCACGCTCTAACAGGTAGAGTAAACTGAGGGTTCAAGTCCCTCCTGATGCAAAATTTATGCACACCATACCGTTCGTTTCGAGTGTTTTCTTAAAAGCTAAGAACAATCGAGTGTACAACGCCACCGTTTTAGTAATTTATTTCAATAGATCTCTTTATTTTGATTTGAGCCAGCATGTCATATGGTCTGGTAATGGGCTCTTGTACAGTCCGATAGACGTGTTTCAACCTTACAGACTCGTCAGTCGGGCAGGACCCGTCGTCTTCAAATCTTTTCTTCAGCCAATCCTCTGCGGTCACTTCGGTCTCCACCCTAAGAGGTATCGAAGACAAACGTTTCACACTGTATGCCAAGTGAAAATATCACCGAGCTCACAGTGTTCTGCCCGAGTGACGAGACTGTAAGGTCGAGACACGTGTATCGAGCAGTACAAGAGCCCATTACCAAACCATATGACATGTTGACTCAAATAAAAATGAAGAGATCTATTGAAATTTGAGAGTGGTCTCAAGAAAACACTCGAAATAAAGGTATAAATGATTTATCACACTTGACAACACGTGTAAATCGTTCGCGGTCGCATACTTTAAGGCGGGGCACTGGGGTACCTCTAGAGACTTGGCTAAAGACGAAGGGTTTGAACGACTTGCGAGGATGTCAAGGCCGAAGCACGTGTATCAGACTGTACATGAACCCATAACAGGCTACATGACCTGTTGGGTGACCTATCAAAGAATAATTATGACATATCACATCACTCTACATCACTAGATATATCCGTAACATCATACCACTCTCAATGGAGGTCAAATAAAAAGATTTTTAGGTGAAAATCGATCATCATAAAATCTACGTGCCAAGAAAACCGCTCAATGATGCAAGAGCTTTCAAATAGGCGATTACTCAAGAGCAAGTACTATTTACATGTAGATTCGTCAAATGTTCGGTTACCTACAATGATAACGGTCCGTTCCGCCTAATCGTCTCAGCTTTACCCCAATCGTCAGTCGATACTCATGGTGTGCTTCCTCAAAAAATGAAATCGTTCAAAATCAACGTATTAATTAGGTGATTGTCCAAGAAGCGCAGAAAATGGAAAATCAGAGATAATCTGTTAATTCATCTGTGAATGAATGCACCATTCGAATGCATCATCAATTTATATATACAAGCTAAGAAAATGAAAATCGCCACCTACTCGAACATGATAATTCTGCTTCTCTTACATGATCTCTGACTGCATATGTTATGGTTAAAGTCTGCCACTAGCATTTACATGACTGCCTCCAAATGTTCACATATTTTCGAGCAACCACTACCACTTTTTTTTAACACAGTCAATTACCTTTTTGTCAAGATAAAGGCAATGATTGACATAAGTTATACAAGAAACACGATTTTCTTGTGTGCTACTATTTTATTTTAGTATGAATCTGCTGTCTTGTCCGATTGATCTTTCCTTAATTTTGATTTGATTTTTTTTCAATCCTCCTATAGAACAAAAGACCAAATGAGATGATGAAGCACGATGTCATGTTTGAATATTAACAAGCTAATTCGATATGTTGACATACATCTACTGCAAAACTCCAGTTTTCCACTACATTTTCATTACTCAATATCTCGCACCGAGGTTGACGACAGTCAGTTATTTAGAAATGCTACTATGTTGCCTGCTAGCTGACTATACATGATGGACTTCGTAGAAAGAATCCCATCACAAAAAGAGAGATCCGAATAAATGACATAGTTCAATATCTCTCCTCTATAATAAGACTGTGTTTAGTGAGAGAACGTTATCTAGTTTTTTCATCCCAGCCATTTCTGCTCTTAATGTACACGAAGATGCATGTTGAGAGGACGAATGACTCCTAATCTCCACCGACGTGGGTTACTGCCACACTGAGTAAGCTTCGAGGAAAGAATAATAAATTATCGTTATTCTATCCTGTAGTGAATGAAATAGTGAGGTGAATATTGCGAATCTGCAACGTAAATCAACAGAACACAGTTACTTTAATACGACATTTTCGACGCAACGGTTAGAATTTAGACGGCCAAGGAGTGTTCTTCTTTGTTAATTTTGTTAGCTGCCTCTGGCAGTGATGTGATGCTATATTATACCTAATAATGTGCAGTTATGTGCAAAACATGTGGTCTTTCAGGACTTGCACACGCACATCACCTAATCCGGGGACGCGTGCCTTATCCCTTGCATCAACGATGCCTGTTTTGATTCCACTCGTTCTATGCTAATGTTTTAACATCACTCCATATCATTGGCTAGAGAATTTGAAGGAAGAAATCTTATACCTATATTTTGAGTGTTTTATTAAGACCTCGCTCAAATTTCAATATATCTCATAATTATTATCCGAGCCAACATGTCATGGGGTCTGTTGAAGGAGCCCCTGTACAGCCTGATACACGTGTTTCGAAACTACAGTCTCGTCAGTCGGGCAGAAACCTTCGTCTTTATTCAATCCACTCGGAAGCCCCTACTCTCCCTATAAAGAGGTAAGTGACGACGAACGATTTCCAGTGGACTGCTGTCATGTGAGAAATCATAAGATCAGCAACTTTCGACACTTGATTGCTCTTGGCTGGTATTTTGTGAGATAATAATAATGATGTGTATTGAAATTTGAGCGTAGTCTTAATAAAACACTCCGATAAGGTATAGTATCACAGAACACCAGTCAAGAGCAATCGAGTGTTAAAAATTGCTGATCTTGTAAATTTTCACTTGACAGCAGTGCGGTGTAAATCATTCGTCGTCACTCGCCTCTTCATAGGGAGAATAGAGGTTCCCGAGAGGACTGGCTAAAGACGAAGGGTTCTGCCCGACAGACGAGACTGTAAGGTCGAAACGCGTGTATCGGGCTGTACAAGAGCCCACTAACAGACCACATCACATGTTGGCTCGGATAATAATAATGAGATGTATGGAAGAAATCTTATTTTCGCAGTTTAGTTGCATGCAAGGAACAAATAATGAGGTAATAATGTTGCTGTTCGTCCCTATATGTGGAATCCACATGAAACATTTCCGCCTTGGTGATAAAATAACGCTCTATTATGTAAAAGTTATCTGCAGCGAAAAAATTACTATATGATCACATAGGCTTAAAATAGGCCGAAAAGACTGCCAAACAATTTGATCTTCAAAATTCACTAGAGTAGAAGATTGAGTGCCTCATAGATAGCATTAGCTGTAATAAGCGCCATTCTACAAAAATCAACTAAATGAATTGATTTCGCGAGCCTATTCTCCCCTATTAACAGCAGGATTTTAGCTCTCCAATATTTAAACGAAAGAATACCGTCTCCACATCCAATAAGCTGAAATGTTATCCTTGTTGTCATTTTCAGCTGAACTATGCGAACATATATACAACAATTTGTAGTTTGAGCGCCTTTCCGAGCTGGTGCGCTACTGGCGTACGTATGTTTAGGCGGTCTCGCGAACCTCATCAGAGCCATATGCCCCTACGGCTTACCCTTAATAGTAGCAGATGGCGGTCCCACCTGTATCAGTCCGCCAAAATGCAATATCATATGATGTTGCGGCCTAGGATGTATTCCAGCGATGCACTAAAATGCTACAGACAGTGTGGTCATAAAGATGTGATCTGAAGTTACAATATTGGTATACTAATGTCATAGGATAAGTGCTGAAGCGATCACAAGTCACAACCTTTTTTACCTGAAGAAACCTACATAAAAATACCTTTCGAATAATGAAACTTTTTCCAACTAGGTTGATGAGATCAAATTGAATCTACGACATGTTATGAGATGTCCGAAATTGAAGTATGGGTGGCCAAAAAGTTCTGAAAATTTGTCTTTTGGCAGTATTAGTACTCTCATAATATTTTTTATCAATGCTGGCAAATTTCATTAATTTCTTTCTCAAGTTTGGTTAGACTTTGATTCATTTATTCGTTCATTATCAGTTGTGCTAAAGTTACGGATTGTAAAAATAAAAGTATTGCAGCAGTTGAGTTGCTCAAGACGAAAATGGAAACGGCCGACATTGCTGAATTAAACTCGCTTTGAGCCAGCACGTGTAACGGAATCGTAAAAACTTTCGAAGCGACTGGAGGGAGTGAGTCATTCCGAAAAGGTCGCTCAACCACGTCGTCTACTTTGGTAAACATCAAAGGATCTGCTACCAAGTTCAACAAAATCCCGGGCGTTGATGCATAAAATGGCAAGAAAGTTTGGGACCAGCCAATGGAGCATCCAAACAGTGCCAGAAATAAGCTGAAGGTGCGCAACTACAAGATCTCTTACGTTAACTTCGGGACGGAAAAATGAAAAAACGGCTTCCAAGAGCGCGCCGTATGCCTTACTTACTCGCTTGCGTTCATTCGCCAAAGGTGCTATTCACGAATGACAAAATATGCAAGTTCGAAATAATCTATTATCGCCAGAATCAATGTCAATTTCTCTAGAAGAGACGACAGAAGTTTACAGTAGGAAATACCAGGGAGCGAGACATTTACCGGCTTCTGTGATAGCATAGCGACATTAGCCCCCACCGAAAAAACGCCGTAGGTCCTCATCAACAGAAGCATCAAATCCACAATGATAGCTATCAACATTAAGTTTTACAGAGCGTACTGGACTTGGGAATTTTTGATACTATAGCGCCCGACGGATTCATGCTAAAGCATGACTGATCTGCGCATTCATCCCGCTCCACCGATTGCCATTTATCAAGAGCTACTTCCAGAACCGTCTGATGCAAGGGCATTTGGTTCTCAAGGCCTCCGCATGTGTGCCCAATGGACTGCTTTTGGCGCATGCCAGAGGAAAATTTCTGAGCTACTCTCTACACTAATGTGGAGGTGCGTGAAACGACACTGACACGTGGTTGGGGCACAATCGGTGAAAACGTGTGTAAACATCGTTTGAAATTTTTCCAGGCGACTTCATTAGTGTATAGAGGCCAAAGGAGGCAATCCTGAGAATTTTTCATAGGCTTTTTAATTCTTCTAACTGCTTTTTTAATAAACATAATTATTAGCTTGACTGACTGAATTCATTGTTTACTTCGGAGGGCCGTAAGTCTCTTTTTAAGAAAGAAGCTGATTATGGAAGTTCCATCAATAGGTGACCTAAAGATAGCTCGGAAAGTACTAGAGTATTAACGTTAGGCATAATAAAGTACAATATGACTCTTAGTTAAACCCATACATGGTTCGTTCCCAATTTCAGCTGCACGATTTAGAAATAAGTGGCACAGATCATTCAGGAACACATATCAGGGATTCGTGAGTTCCGAAGTCAGATACGAACACTCTCAAGAACTTGTTTTGCGAAAAGGAAAACAATAACTAAAAAGAGAGTCCCTTTCTGTTGGACAGTGACAACTGAATATGCGTCCCCATTTGCCGGACGAGAAATTTTCGTGAGAGCGTTAGCAGTCATTCGAGTGCGTAAATTTCTGGCTACAGCCATAAGCGGCCAATTTTCCGAAGCACCTTTTCATCACCTGTATCACCTGTCGTCCCGTTGATCGTCGAGTGACTCGAGCGGGTACCAGCAACTCTTCCATCTTTCCCTATCGCGTGCAAGAGTAGCCCAGTCTGTCCTCCTTGCTCTAGGAATTCGCTGAGCATCATATCTTTCTTCCATCGCTTTCGTGAAGAAATCGGACCAACGGGTCAGTGGTCTTTCTTTAGAGCGCTTGACGTCCCGAGGAATCCAGTCGGTAACGGCTCTCGTCCATCGGTTGTCGTTGAAGCGCATCACGTGTCCGGCCCACCTTATTTTCGATATCCTGGCGTGTAGAGCGGCGTCTCTAATTTTCGATCGTTGACGTAGGTCGGAAGTTCGGATCCTTTGTCTCATTTGCGAAATACGAGACACTCCTAGCATCGGCCTTTCGACTGCGCGTTCGATAACGGCAAGTGATCTTTCATCCTGCTTACGTAGCGACCAGGTTTCTGCTGCATACGTTAGGGCAGGGATAATTGTCGAGTCGAAAAGGTGGGCACGGAGTCGGATGTTCTTTGTCCTCTTCACTACATCTTCGATGCTCTTAAACGTTCCCCAAGCCGCTCGTTTCCTCCTGCTCAACTCTGGGGCTAGGTCGTTCATCATGTTGATTCCACGACCTAGATAGATGTAACTGGAGCATGCGGAAATTGTCGTTCCGTTGAGCGTGAATGGGGCATTAGAAACCCATCCGTTCCTCATGAACATTGTTTTCGTTAGATTCAGTTGAAGACCGATCTTTCCACAGGCGTTATCGAAATCAGTCAACATTCGTTCCGCTTGGCTGATGTTTGGTGTTATGAGAACGATATCGTCAGCAAAGCGAAGATGGTTTAATTGTCGACCGTCAATTTTCACTCCCATTTCGTCCCATTCTAATGTTCGCATGACGTTTTGTAGGGTGGCAGTGAATAGTTTTTGGCGATATTGTATCGCCTTGTCGAACCCCTCTTCTTACGTCAATGGTGATATTGTTGTAGAATAAAGATATTCTGGTCGTGAAATCTTTATAAAGCCACGAAGGATCATTATGTATCGAGTAGGGACGCCCTAGTCATCCAGAGCCTCTATAACCGCTTCTGTTTCCACTGAATCAAAGGCTATCTCCAGATCGATGAAAGTGAGACAGAGTGGTTATTTGTACTCTTGCGAAACTTCACCTTTTCATAGCTCCGTGAAATCCAAAATAATTTATGTTTCACACTCGCAGTGTCTTCATCATATTAGGAGTATATTTCGGTAGAAGCACGGAAAGCACATGCACGTGTAGAGGAAATTTTGCAGCATCTTAGTCAAGCGTTCAATCTGGAGCTTCTTTCAAAGCGGAGGAACAATTTTCCGATTAATTAACAAGTTGCATCCCACACGTCTAACATTTCAGGCCGTAGATCGATCGACTCGAAGCTAATGCATAGATTAGGCAATGAACAAACTCGTCGAATATGTGAAACTCGATCTCATTTACCCTGCTATACTACAGTGAAACGGTCTTCCCAGAATCTAAGCACAATGCTGGAATCGTTGAAATTTACGCTACGAATGATTACTAGTGATGTAAAGGAAGAACTCTATGTGTTGAGGCTTGAAGCACAAGCGCTAAAAAGAGGTTTTCTAAGAAGCAAATACTTCTTTGAGTTCCTCGAGACTTGTCCATTCGAAAGAGCTTGAGCACCCTAAGGAAGTTCAGCGAAATTTAGCGAGATAAGAAAAAAAAATGTGAAGTAGCATGAAACACAATTTTATTTTAAATTTTGCATCGTTGTCAAGGGTTTTTTGAAAGCCGGCCAATTTGTGTTCTAGCTAAAAATTTTAACTTTCGAACGATTACTGGAAATCCTACGAAAATTTCTTATCCGGTCAATGAGGGCGAATAATCGATTGCGGCCGTAACCAGAAAACCAGCAAAAAGAGTAATTGCGAGACGAAGGAGATCAAAAAATGTTACCTAAATGCCACCGTAGTGAGCAACCCAACAGAGTGCTCTCTTAATGAGCTAGCACGAAGTTGTTCACATCCGAATGTACTGAAGCCACCTGAGAGCCTGAAAAGGTGAAACTGACATGTAAGGTCTTGAGAAAAATATTTTGACAGTCATAACAGAGATATCTGATGAATATACCTTCAAATCACAAAGTAAACAACCTCGTTCAAACACTCACGATATTACTCTTTATGGGTTGCCCAAAAGATACTAAAGACTGCCCGCACCGTGGTTTACATGGGCAAGAAGTGTGCTTTACTCAGACTAAAAAAATCGATCAGTGATATGAAGCAGTCTCGATAGCAATAACGAATAACACGTAATGGTAACTTATTTTCAGGATTTTTTGCATTTCAGTGCTGATTGAATAGATTTTACTATAAATGTAAAGTGACATTTCATATTCGTTTTACAGTCACTGTATATATGCCGAGATGTGGCCAAGTGGTCAGTGATGGTTGGTGCGTGATTGATCTCTCCTCCCCACCCCTCATATCATCCCGCAAACAATCAGCGAACGCAATCTTTTCGTTACTTTACTGTGGTTATATGGATGATTGCTTTGCCGTCTGCCCAACACAAGGAAGATGGGCAAATGTTTTGAGTTGTTAAATAGTCAGTCAGAGCAAATGAAGTTCACCCGTGAGAAACCTAAGTCAAATTGGCTGCCATTTTCAAACGTTCAAATCAACCTATTTAAAAACTCCTACAACACAAAATGGTACCGCAAGCCAAGCAACAAAAGCATTCTGGTACATTACCCATCTTCTCATCCGTCATACACAAAATGCGCACATGTGGAAAACATGTTTCGAACAGCTGTTATTGTGTGCACCCAGAGACGGCGATTGCATGAGATCTGGTATAATTTACCTAATCACTTGCGAGTCATGCAGGGAGGAATACATTGGCGAAACGGGTAGATCACTCTGCATACGTATAAATGAGCACCTAACTGGGAAATGTAACTCCGACCAAAAACCCCACTAGGCATGCATAAGGAACAAAGACATAAAGGGGCAGATTTTGACGTTAGATTCACGGTCCTTGTAAAGGAATCAAAAATATCCGCGCGTAAAACTATGAAAGCCTTTTGAATACACAGTATCACCTGTATAACCTGTCGTCCCGTTGATCGTCGAGTGACTCGAGCGGGTACCAGCAACTCTTCCATTTTTCCCTATCGCGTGCAAGAGTAGCCCAGTGGGTCCTCCTTGCTCTAGGAATTAGCTGAGCATCATATCTTTCTTCCATCGCTTTCGTGAAGAAATCGGACCATCGGGTCAGTGGTCTTCCTTTAGAGCGCTTGACGTCCCGAGGAATCCAGTCGGTAACGGCTTTCGTCCATCGGTTGTCGTTGAAGCGCATCACGTGTCCGGCCCACCTTATTTTCGATATCCTGGCGTGTAGAACGGCGTCTCTAATTTTCGATCGTTGACGTAGGTCGGAAGTTCGGATCCTTTGTCTCATTTGCGAAATACGAGACACTCCTAGCATCGGCCTTTCGACTGCGCGTTCGATAACGGCAAGTGATCTTTCATCCTGCTTACGTAGCGACCAGGTTTCTGCTGCATACGTTAGGGCAGAGATAATTGTCGAGTCGAAAAGGTGGGCACGGAGTCGGATGTTCTTTGTCCTCTTCACTACATCTTCGATGCTCTTAAACGTTCCCCAAGCCGCTCGTTTCCTCCTGCTCAACTCTGGGGCTAGGTCGTTCATCATGTTGATTTCACGACCTAGATAGATGTAACTGGAGCATTCGGAAATTGTCGTTCCGTTGAGCGTGAATGGGGCATTAGAAACCCATCCGTTCCTCATGAACACATACACAGTAAAGGCCCAGAAATAAACCGCAAAGAGGAATACACAGTAAAGGCCCAAAAATAAACCGCAAAGAGGAATGCCTCGTAATAACGGTTGACCTCGTACCATACCTCAGGCTAATCTACCTGGCCTGAGCCATGCACAGTCTCATTTGCCCACTGCTCTAAGTGGCAGGTCTTCAACGAATAGTTGAAGGACCTGAGAAATCAAAGCGGTGAGTGCTTTTTGTGATGCAGTTTTTATCATGCTATCCAAATATTCGTTTCTTACGTTTTCTGCTGAGGTTATGAATGCTTTTAACTGAATGATTTGCCAATCAATTTGACTTTTCCAGGCTCTGAAGATGGCGCACTTCGTCGAAACACAAGCTACCACGATTGTTGCACTATTCATACTGTATTTATGCTTCGCTGTATTTGCACTGCATCACTAGTATTCAATAAATACTATATCTAACACCTCGAAATTACTGAGCACAAAAACTACTAGTCCATGAACGCTCCAAGAGCCCCAGCCTGGCTAGTCTTGAAACTGCAAGAAGATTTGCTTCACCACAGCTATATGACATTATTAAGAAGGCAAGATCCTAAAGCAGCGATGAACGTGGAGATACAAATAGAGTGCTAGAAGTACAGCGATCCGCAAAAAAAATGTGAAGGTGAATCGTATAAAACAAGAACTTCACTGTATTTCATTTCCATTTCCATGAGGGGCCGTGTGCTTCTTGTGATATTGATGAATAGAATATATAAAAAAGTAACCACTATATAGGCTGCAGATTTGCGGGAGCGTGAGCAGCCATTCGAAAACTGAGGCATGAGGCTACAGCCACACGTAGCCGGTTTTCAAAGAAGACTTTTTTGACACTGCTGCAGGACGACATTTCTTGGCTACAAAAACGCATATTTCTCGCCGGACAGAGACCTATTTTTGTACCATTAGTAGTTATTCGATAGCAAAATTGAATTTGATATCAGCGCCGTGCTTATATGCTAAAAAGACTGCCTCTCTGGAACACAGCAGGTAAAATAAGCTCCGGCGCAGCTGATAATAAGTCAAATATCCCCTTGTGAGCAACAAGGTCCTGCGCGAACCATGTGGCGCTGGGCTTCCGCAATCAGCGGGCGGTAATATGAATGCCTAGTGAAGTAATGCGTCGGCAGTCACGTGGCCAGAACACCCAGAGCTACGTGAACTGCTTCTCGATCGTCCGTTCTCCTATGTCTAATTCAACCTATTTTACCTGCTGCTTAGCAGGAAAACAGTCTCTTCAAGATATAAGCACAGCATTGCCATCAGGAAGCACTACGCTTTTTTATGATTACTGATAGTTCAGAGAAAGTGTTCCATCTGGCTGGAAACATGAGTTAATTAATATGGAAATCACACCGTTAGAAAGTTTTTCGAAGAACTTGCGACGTGGGCCTGTAGAAAGAAATTTCAGCTTTCGAGTGGTTACCGTCACTCGAAAAGTTCTTCTGCAGCGAATCAAGCTGATTCATCATTTGTTTCTTCCTTATCAGAAAGACGCATTGAGTTTCCATATCTACTCTCTTCCCTAAGTTAAGGTCACTGTCTGAAGAATATTTTTGAGAAAACACGACCCTCACACACCTGATGAACCAACATCAGCATGAAATACGCGTGATTCGAAGCTGCATAGAGAAGCAGCAAATGGGTAGTCGTCGCTGATTACCGTTCTGATCAGCAAATGTTGATTTGATGATCTTATTATATATATATATATATATATATATATATTAATATATATATCTCTAATTTTGATATTTACATGTATATATGATTTGACATGATTTTTCTGCGTCTTTTATGAGGTCTTTTACGGACCTTTATGCGGTTATGAATTTATTTGTACTGTGACTTCTAAGATCCTGTTGCGTTAAATTGAATAGAAAAAATAGATTATGCAACGCACTCCCTTTTCGTTCAAGAGTCTAACCGGTATGCATTGTCGTCACTTTTCTTTTCTTCGTCCTCACGCAGTACTTGACTGCGTCACGGATCATGTTCTCAAGGAGCACCAGTGCATTAGGAGTATCTTTTCAGTTTGCTCCTAAGACGGGCCTTACCCACCACGACGAATGAGAGAAAGATAATCTAAATGGCAGTAACAATTTGACTTCGTATGTATATCGTTGATAACCCACTTCTTAGACAAAGGAATCGTATTCGCCATTGTTATCTCTCCTCGCACTGATCGTGACTCTATAGGGTGCCATTAAAGTCTGCATTTCTCTTCGTCTGCGCGATGTGAGCAAAACGAGTTCTATTCACTCCCGGAATTCAAGAAAAGTAATAGTTTTCTTCTTTGGTTTTTATTGACTATTAAATCATGTTACTTTAGCGATCGATTCGATCAAATTTATTGACTCACTCACACTAAATCTTCGAATTGTATTTTCCGTGTTATGAATCGGAATGCTCTTTCGAATGCACGTGTAGTTGCAGCTGTACTGAATGAACTGTCACCCCGTTGCCGTAGCATGACGTTTGTGAGGTTTATGTAAAAATATAAAGAATCAAAGAGTGTAAAAGATGAATTCGGAAACCGGCGTCCGTTGCCCTCATCACCAGAACCGCGGTACTTTTGAATGTTCTTCACTTAGCTCATCCTATTCTATACAGTTGTGAAGCAGCGATATATATCATGTTGACATTCCGACTAATACATGTAGATATTCTGTATTCATGGAAATCCACACGATTCAGTAATTAAAGATGAAATTGATGGAAAGAGATTAAACCACAGACCACGCGTTTTTTGTATGGCGTCTCCGTTTAATATGTTGTGCTTCAATCAGCTAATACTCTAATACATGCTATAAATGTTTATTATGTGGTTCAAACAGAGTACTAAAAGCAAAGCAATTTTGTTACTAGTGTTGCCTAATTGTCAAACCTCGTCGAATATCATATCTTTCACAAACATCACCTAGAACTGAACATTTGGGAGAAAATGTGATGCGGCATGCAGTTAAACAGAAAGGTTGCGTTCTGTTACTTTCCTTTCATTCGTTGGCTTTCCTTGCTGATGGTTTATGTATTCAGAATACAAACGCTAATTTGTCACTAATGAAAGGACTGTGTATTGATCTTTACATAAACAAACACGGCTGTGAGAACCATTGAACCCACTATTTTAGGGACATAACGCTAATTCGATTTTTACATCAAGCACAACTTATTTCCCTCATAATTGATAGATGCTCTAATTTGGAGATACATATTGCATAATATACAAGTCGACTACGGCAAATGAAATTAAACATAATATTTCCTAGATCTGTCAATCGTCTCATTGTGTTCCAAAAACTCCGCTTTGGCGTTGTTGCCTAAGCGGGTCACTGCATTTGCCGGATTGGTCACAGCTGCCGGCATTTCAACGGAAGTTTCCGCATTCGCTGCATT
Source organism: Parelaphostrongylus tenuis (assembly GCA_019055375.1). Classification (NCBI taxonomy): domain Eukaryota; kingdom Metazoa; phylum Nematoda; class Chromadorea; order Rhabditida; family Metastrongylidae; genus Parelaphostrongylus; species Parelaphostrongylus tenuis. The sequence goes on along the minus strand of JAHQIW010001831.1, from coordinate 32,491 downwards.
GGTGACAACTGCCTACATTTCAATGCACTTTTCCGTTTTGTCGAATTGGTAGCATTGCCGGCATTTCAATTGTCCCATCAGTTTCCTTTGGCATCGTCGTCATGGTAGGAGCGTTTTTCAGTTTGGTTGAGTCAGTTTCATCTGGTTTCCTATCAACACTTGTCCCATCAGTTCTTTGGCTTCTTATCGCCAGTTGGCCCTGAAATATAATTCTATAATCAAATGTGAACGCGTTTTGCTCATTCTGAAAAGTCTATGACAAATTTTTGAAACATCATAGCATGATAAGCGAACATAAAATTATGGTTAGTTCTTATAAATCAGAGGACATTGCTAATTTTTGTAATGTCATAAACAGTATTAATTTTATCAGCAGAGTCTTCTGTGTTGGTGAGTTCGGTGGTTTTCTTTAAACCAAAGAGTAAACTCATGTTACGGTCCATTGCAGTGAGCCACCTTTTTCTTCATTAACACAGCAGATCGCAAAAAAAAACTGCTTTTGATAAATAGCATCGTTTAGAGGACGAAATGCGCAAGAGCTTAGCCGTGTTTAAGCTTAAGTCTCTTGGACTTAAAAGTGTTGACTACTCCAAAGCTCAGTTTTTCCCTTGAAACGTGCTGGTGATAGCTGGCAAGCGTTGACTTTGATGTTTCTGTTGTTGGAGACCATCGCCGTCTTTCCGGTGACGCAAATGCCGGCCCAGACTATCACAGAGAGCGGAAGATGACAGTGGAAGAAGGTTTTTGCTACTGCAGACATCTGCTGAACCTCCTTAAAAGTTGACGCCGACTATGGACGATTAATTTCTGATGGAAGCCTTCAGAAATCGATGTGCAGTGTGAATTGTGCAGTGGTGTGGGATTATCGCTGGTGGTTTAGCGTTTTTTCACTGTCTTGTAGTGTTTTTTTCAGGTTTCTTGCATTGCTTTGATACATACGATTTTGTCTACTTGCTCATGATTCTTTTGGCACATTTATAGCTCTTCTGTATGAAGCAAAGCTCTAGTTCACATGCAGTCATACTGTTTTTGGCATTCAGTCAAATGTAATAAGTTCTACAAGGAACGTTATTATGTAGACGCTTAGGTCTTAAATAATTTTGACTATATCCAGCGCACAAAAATCGTTATAATTATTATTTATCATAACTTTCGTTTCGAGTGTTTTCTTAAGACCACAGCTCAAATTTCAATATGCCTTGCAATCATATTTGACCCACGCATGTCAGAGGTCTGCAAACAGGGCTGACTTATAGAGTCCGATACACGTGTTTCGATCTTGCGATCTCGTCAGTCGGGCTTCATAAGTCAGCCCTCTTTGGCAGACCACTGACATGCGTGGCTCAAATATGTTTGCAAGGCATATTGAAATTTGAGCTGTGGTCTCAAGAGAACCCTCGAAACGAAAGCTGTGATATATTGAATATACTAGCCGCGAGGAATCGAGTGTACAACATTCTGTGTTTGGTGAGTTTTTCACTGGACATAGAGTGTAAAACGTTCGTCGTCGCTAAATCTTAATGTGGGAACTGAAGCTCTCACAGAGATTAGCAAAAGACGAGAAAGAGTAACTGCCCGACTGACGAGATCGCAAGATCGAAACACTTGTATCGGGGTCTATAAGTCAGCCCTATTTGATAGACCACTGACATGCGTGGCTTAAATATGATTGCAAGGCATATTATTTATCAAATAGCAATGAATATCTTCAATTTTATTTGAGCCCATAGGTCATGTGGTCGGGTATAAGGCTCTTGCACAGCCCGCTACGCGTGTTTCGACCTTACAGTCTCGTCAGTCGAGCTGAACACGTCGTCTTTCAATCTTTTTTAGCCAATCCCCTGTGAGAGTTCCAGTCCCTACACTAAGAGGTGTCGAAGATGAAAGCTTTACACTGCAAAACAAGTGAGAATATCACAGAAACCTCACAGTGTCGTACATTCGATTGCTCTTTAGGTGGTATTTTTACCATATTATACCTTTATTTCGAGTTCATTTTTATTTAAGCCAACATGTCATTTGGTCTAGTAAGGGCTCTTGTACAGCACGATACATGTGTTTCCACTTTATAGTCTCGTCAGCCAGGCAGAGCACGTCGTCAATGGTCGAAATTTGAGCGTGGTCTCAATAAAACATTTGAAATGAAGGTATAATATGAAGAAAATACCAGCCAAGGAGCAATCGAATGTACAACACTGTGGGTTCGGTGATATTCTCACTTCTGTTGCAGTGTAAAGCGTTCGTCTTCCATACCTCTTAGTGTGGGAACTGGAGTACCCACGGAGGATTGGCTTAAAAAAATGAAAGACGAGGGGTTTTGCCCGACTGACGAGACTGCAAGATGAAAACAGTGTATCGGGCTGTACAAGAGCCCTTTACCGGATTACATGACATGTTGGCTCAAATAAAAACAAAATGATCTATCGAAATATGAGCGTGGTCTTAGAAAAATACTCGAAGCTAAAGGTATGATATTTTTCATGTATTTATGTTTTTTTTAACTATCGTCTATAGCATTGAGTGGTGAGCAAAAACGCGGCCTCAGGCAGAAATCGAACCCGCTTTACATCCTATCCAGGAACGTGTGCTCTAAGGGAGTAGAGCTCTCGAGAGAACTGACTATAAAATTATCGAAAGACGACGGGTTCTGCCCGTCTGACGAGTCTGCAAAGACGAAACACGTGTATCGGGCTATACAAGAGCGCTTACCAGACCACATGACAAGTTGGCTCAAATAATAATGAAAGAATGCAATAGTCAAACGTATGCTATTCACCTAAGTGATTACTCACTTATGCTATGTAAGAACTTGTAAGGAATAAATTATTTTACGTCTATGAACATACGAATGTCAACAGTGCTTTCCCACCTCACCAGACTGATCTTTTTGTGCCAATTTCATGATCGAACATAAACGTATGTATACCGATAAGCAAGTTCACAATAAAAGACTGGTAATATTAAGCAGAAAAAAATCGGATATGGACAAACCTTTACGGTTGAGTACTGTTGGCTCAAATTTTTGTTCTTCAACAAGAAGATGCAGAGCAGCATGGATGACAGATCTTCTGTCGTCGTCGATTACTAGGTACGACACTGAAGAAGAAGAGCTTTTTTCCTGCTTCTCATTACCGCTTAACTGAAGATATTCTTTCTTGACGGCGTGTCGAACCTGTTTCGTGAGGAAGTAACCATGAAAATCACCAACTGAACCAGAATTCGGATTTATGATTATCAATGTCGTATTAATCTGCATGTTTCGCCCGCTGGTATTACTTGACACATCAGAGTTACATGGTTCGAGGGATGTTTTATTTTGGTAGGTCCATGAATCTTCTTCAGGTGTTCTAACAGTAGCGCAATTTCGTGATGACTTTCTCAACGAACACATAAGTAATTACTTGAAACTGCAACACTAGCTCTTGAGAAATGTTGATTTGAAACGAAATTGGTTTCTCTTGTATTAATAATAGCGATCATTGACATTACAGTCTTGGTAAACTTTACCCTTTTCGAGTGAATAGTTCTAATATTAAAAAGTTGACAACGACATTGAATTTCTGCGCAGCACGCGGCGCCGTCGCGCTGCGAGAGCTTCGGCTACAATGACGCTGCGATAGATTTCCAGTGAAATGTGAATTCTTATGGTCACGAAAAGAGATTTCACCGCCAATAGGTGGTTAAATATAGTAGAAGAGGCACTGATAAAGCTATTTGTAGCAGACGCAACGGCAATACTTTCTTCTAAAACCTCGAATGTCGAAGGAAGAGCAGGTACCTATTAATACAAACTGTGCTTGCAAAACGTTAGCTTATCTCATCAGCAGAAAGTAAATTACGTGCCATCTTATAACGCAAGCTTAGTGGGAGACGAAACATTTCTCCAGCTATTGAAAGACTGCAAAAACATGGATGCAAAATGAAGAAACGAAGTTATATAACAGCTGGAAATATGTTTCCTTTCACAACATTGTGCTTTTCCTGTCAAAACATAAATAATAATTTGATGTATGGGTATTCCCTTAACTATAAAACCTTTTATGGAAGCCTTTTCTGCTATATTTCTTTATTCAATCGCGATCAGTATTCCTTCAGTACCTCAGATTACCCAACAAATTCCCATATTTCCACTGCATGGTGTGATAAAAAAAGGCTCCCTCCGCCGCCGCGGCGTGCAGTCTAAGCTAATAACACCTCAGATCGCTGTCAACGTGTTAAATCTCCTGCTCCCATCATTGATCACAGCAGGTCGTCTTCAATCGCATCAAGACGCTCACCTCGACCATTAAAGTCTAGAAATCTATAGTACAAAACTCATAAGTTACGCTTGTTCAACAATCTCAAACTCAAATCAGCTGACACTACAAAGAATTCTCCCATTTCATGTCTAGTTCAAAGTTTTTTCTAGTAGGGCTCTTTTCGAGTTATTCGAAAGTAATGAGAAAGCGATCTTCCTCATTGAACAAGAACTTTTCATAGGAGTGTTAGCAATCATTCGGAAGCTTAAATCTCTGGCTACTGCGCTAAGTGCTCCCTTTATGGCAAGTTTTTTTCATAAATCTGTAGTACTCAGGATAAAATTATGTTCCACATCCGCAGCGCACTTAAACAGTTGCTTCGCAGGCAGAGCGAAAAGCACATGAGCATGTAGAGGATTTAGTGTACCATTAGAATTGTACATTTCATTGGAAGTTTCTTTGGAAGCGGAAAAAAATTTTAGTCAAACATCAAGAAATGCTCTCCACATGTGACGTTCCAACGCATTTCGATCGAGCTATCGGTCGCGGAGCGCCAAGTCGAATCTACGGCCACCAGAAACTCAGACCGTACATTGGCCGATAAACAAATGCACCGAATATGTGAAACGCGATGCTATTCTGTAGTGAAATGTCTTCCAAGAAAACAAGCAAAGCGTTGGGATCGCGGAAACTTACGCGATCGAATAGTTACTTATAGCTCGTGAAAAGAGTTTCGTGAAATAAGATATGCCTGTGTGGAACATAAATCTTTCCTTTCTGCTGCAGCGTTATAGTACGGCTCTCTCAAAAACCGATACGTAGCGCAATAGCCAGAGGTTTAAGCTTGTGAATATTTACTTAGAGGGCAATGAAAAGTTTTTGTGCAGAGTAAGGGGTTGTTTCATTATTTTTCTCCAGATAACTAAAAGAACTCAATAAAGCTCCCAGATTTATATCCACGATATTAAAATAAGAACGAGACATCTAAAATGTTCAGCTCTAGAACAATGTACAACATGACCGCAGAGTTACCATCGTCGAATGCAAGAAGTGAAATCGAATAATTGTAATCGCAAATCTCCTAATTAATATGACACGCTATTAGTAGGAATATACCAATCGACTATTCCTAAACCTTGCTATGAAACATTTACATATTCTGTGAGAATGTTTAGTGTCTTTTTGAGGTTGCTGAATCAGTAGCGCGCATACGTTTAGGCAACACTTCATCAGTGCTGCACGCCCTAAACTGAGCAGTGCTTTATAGCAAGGAAGGATGAGGAGCGTTATCACTGACGTACCAACCTCGAAAAGGCTTTTAACATCTTCAATAACTATGTTGCATGTTAGAAGCAAGTTTCAAGAATTACCCGATTTATGCCTAGATAATTGTTGCCAGACGTACACAATCAACTAAAAAATAATGGTGATATCACACGATGACGTGCCATCACCAAAACATCCTTCCATCCCTGCTGTAAAGTAGTGTTCAGCGTGGCGCGTGTGGCCACTGATGAAGCAGGCGGTATCGCCGAAGCTACGTATGCCTCTGACATATCAATCTTGAAAAGACTCTAAACATTAATAGGCGGCCTTATAATAGGACAAATTCTTCAAAAGATCACGATTCCCGTGAAAATGTCAACTGAAAAGTATCCGTTTACACTTCAGGGAAATTAATTTCCGTTGAGAAGACTCTCAAAGCGCTTAGACACTAACCTTCAATGATCTACTCCGTTTTAGTTTCTCGTTTTCCTCCTGCAGATCAAAAAGAGTCCTTTGCTCACTTTCCAAAAGCATCTCACGTTTGTCAAGTGTGATTTTCATCTTAATGCAATCATGGCAAAGAAGTCTGTTTGAGAGCTAAATTCTCAAATTTTCTTATACTCACGAAGGTGTTACCTGTTCTAGTTCGAGCACTGCATTATCCATTATCGTTTTCTGAACTCTTATCTCATCAGATAGCAATTTAGCAGTGCAGCTTTCTGAAATTTCTTCCAAACTGCTGACACTGTGAGTAGCACGCTAAAAATGTCTAATTCAAATTGAATCACTGTGAAGTATTTCCAGAAATGAAGATGACTCCAGACTACATTTTTGTGATAGTGTTTATTGGCCTTGAAACTACCCTCTATCTACATAAACGGGAAGACAACAAAATATCACGGTCCGTTTATACCACACTTGTCTAAGCATCCAACCCGAAATCGCCATAAAAATCATTGGACGAACAAAAAAAGCGATTGTTCTGAAGTCTATCAATATTCCTGATGTGGCTAGTGTAGTGGTAAAGATGAACCAAAGTCAACGTAAAGTGCTGGCTCAAATTTCTCCGTACTTATTGAGCCAACCAACCTCTCTGGAGTCTAGTATCAGAGTTGTATACGAAGAGCCTTCTCTAATTCACATAGTGTGACTAGTGCTTGTGATAGAATGTTAGATATCCCCTGGACAGGACCATTTGGCCATCTTTTGGTCAAGCAGCATTTGAACTCACTCGTAAAGCTATATTTCATTTTAGGCTATAAGCGTGTATAGTGATGCGCATTTTATATGCAGACACTGAACTCCGAATTACAGTACATGACATACTTTGCTCAATAACGATGCTAGCTTCAATGAAAAGTCACGTGATTGTATATTCTTTGATGTCCTATTTGACATCGTCATATTTATGGTCTTTGAGAGAAGAACTGGTGGTGCGGCAGTGTGCAGTGCATATGATATCTTATTGCAGCATCTTACTTCTTGTAGATTAATCACTTTTACCAATACTATAGTTAAGTAGATTTTTTTGCTGTATGGATTACTTACACAATTCCACGTTTAGACATCTTTTGAATGTAGGATGTGATAAACCAGATTGGGGAAAAAGATGCTCAACACCGCAATAAAAATAAAATTTTATGCTTGTTCTACGCAGTATCAATTAGTGCAAATATATGGAAATATCTAAGAAGTACTTCCATAAGAGATTTACATGACAACGCTAGTTATAGTTTATGAAATTTCAATTTGCTCCTCGAATATATCAAACGATGACGAAGAACAAAACTAAGAATCGAATTTTGAGACGCTATTGTTGGAGGCAAGAACTTTTGATAACAGATGCTGCAAAGGAGATCTGTGGTATCAACTCGAAGACCACCTTGTTCCAACCAGCCTCTTCAACGAATACACGCGCTGTTTCAGCAAGACAATGTCAACCCTAACACTGAAAAGAAGACTGAGGAAAAAATTAATAAATCAAAGTGAGTCGAGGTCTTGCCTCACCCAGATTACAGTCCGGATGCTACGCCGTCCGATTATGGCCCGATTTCCTCCGCAGTGGAACATTTTCTACCTGGACAGCGATTCAGGGCATTTGGTCAAGTCAAAGTTACATTTAAGGAGTTTTTTTGATTCAGAACTCAAATAATGGTAAAGTGGAAAAGTATTTCAAGCAGATTCGGAGGCTGCAGATCGTTGACAGAAGATCGCCGTCTATAATGATGGTCTTTATTTTGAAAGAGAATTACTGCTGTTTTAAATAAATTTATGTACAAATTTTAAATTTTCAACGGGTCCTAAGAATCTTTTTCCTCAACCTAATAGTTCGGTATGTTATGCAGCACAAGTCGCCCCATCGTAATCCATTTCTTAAGCTTTCCGTGTAGGTAGAATTACACCAGAAATGTCTGGTGCTTATTTGATCGGATTGACGGCTAGCGAATGCACATAGGGCGCATCTCGAAAACATTAAAGCGCTAGATCCGTGACTGCTGAGAATTTCAACTACACTAGCATTCAGTGGGTTCGCAAGGAAGTCAAAACACCAAGTGGGAAAATGTAATCTTCGAAATCCTGCCTCGTTCTCAACATTATTGAAAGCATGTCCTTCTGTACAGAATTTCTCAGGTTTAAAATCCGTTAATTTCTCTTTCAGACCGTTTCTTTTGCCTTCCGACATCTTCTTCTGATGCTGCTAATCATGATGTGCTTCATGAAGTTGATAAGTGCTCCGCGAACCTTAAATGTCTCAATATAGGATCGATAAGATGACGTGACTGATTTGGTGAAAAATGGCTACTTACTTCCCACGCATCTGTTATGGCGGTTAGAAGACGTTTCGCATGCTTAAGAAATGCTTCATGGCTGCCGCTCTGGAAGAGAATAATCGTGGTAGAGTCTCGCTCTTAGCAACATTGTTCGTAAATGTGCCTTAATTTATTTCAATTGTCCGAGTCTTGTCGGAATAAAACTCTGATAAACATTGCCCTCAAGCGGCTAGAACTTATTTCACGATGAGGAGATGGGCGCCGTTAATCGAACGCGACTCTGCTGTTGTAGAAAAGCCGAAATTAGTCCTTTCTCTACTTCACACTTCGTTCTCTGTTGATCGGTAGAAAAAGGAGTCTCTGTCGTAATAGGGTGATCTTAGAAGAAGAGACGATGCCATAATTAAGCTCTAAATATCTCAAGGGCGTCGCCTTTATGATGTAGGAGGTTAGGTGATGTTGTGAAAATGGACTATATGAATTGTGATATATATGCAGGAAAATTAGGTATGTAGAGAAGAATGGTAAGCGTACAAACTATAGCTTATCGCTCCATGCTGAAGGCATTTCATATAAACGAAGGAGTGGGAAAAAAGTGAGAAAAGAGGGAAATTTGGGAAAACCATCGAAGGGCCGCACGAAAATGGAGAACAACTAAGGCCACATCAAAGACTTTTTGTTGAATATGCAAGTTTCAGAAGATATTTTGCAACACGAAAATTGCACTGAGGCGACATTATACCAGATTTCCGCTTGACATCGAACAAATCACCCTTCTGTTATTATTTATTTCGGGCGAGATAGAAGATTGGTCAAGCCGACTTTCATTAGATCTCTCTGAGAAAAGCAATAAGTCTCAATGTAATCAGACTTGCATAAAACCTGTGCTTAAACCTTTCGGCCCACATATGACGTTTTCGCTGTTACGTGTTCCCATACGGATCACCCGTACTAGTGGTCTTAGATGTATCGGTCCGCCAAAGTGCAATATCATATTATGTTGCGGTCTAGGATGTATTCCAACGATACAATCAAGTGCTGCAGTCAGTGTGGTCATAAAGAAGTGATCTGAGGTTCCAATGCACAACTTCCCATATTTAAAGATAACTCAAAAGAGGCTATACGGACCTCATTCATTTCTACAACGAAAAACCTCTCAGGTAATGAAATTTTTTCAACTAAATTGATGAGACCAAATTGAAGTTACAACAAGTTATACGATGGCCCAAAATTGGATTGTGCAGGATGAGTGAAGAGTTCTGATATTTCGTATTTTGTCAATTTATAGTTTCGACTTAATATTTATTTAGTAAATCCCTTCATTAATATTTGAGCCGACTTGTCATGTGGCCTGGTAAGGGCTCTTGAACAGCCCGATACACGTGTTTCGTCATTACAGACTGGTCAGTCGGGCAGATCCCGTCGTCTTTCGACATTTTTATAGTCAGTTCTCTCGGGAGCTCTGCTCCCTTACAGAGAGTTATCGAAGACGAAAGTTTTACACTCTATATCAAACGAAATTTTCACCTGACAGAGCGTTTGCGCACTCGATTGCTCTTTGGCTGGTATTTTTATCATATTATACCTTTATTTCAAGTGCTTCGTTAAGACCACGCTCAAATTTCAGTACATCCTTTCATTATTATTTGAGCCAACATGTCATGTGGTTTGGTAAGGGCTGTTGTAAAAAAATATCGAAAGACGACGGGTTCTGCGCGACTGATGAGTCTGTAAGGACGAAACACGTGTATCGGGCTGTGCAATAGCCCTTACCAGACCAAATGACAAGTTGGCTCAAGTAATAATGAAAGGATATATTGAAATTTGAGTGTGGTCTTAAAAAAGCACTCGATTTAAAGGTATCTGTTTAGTAATACTGATATTACTGGTACTGGATTTATTGAATCCATTGTTCAGTCTTGGTTTATAATCATATTTATTTATTTACCCATTCTGAGTTATGCTAAAGTTACGGACTGCATAAATAAAAGTATCACTGCAGTTGTGTTTGTACAAGACGGGAATGAAAACGGCCGACATTGCTACATTAGACTCGTTTTGAGCCAGGAACTGTCTACAGAACTGTGAAAACATTTGAAGGGCCGGAGGGATTGAGCCATCTTCGAAAAGGTCGCACAACCAGTTGGTCTATTCCAGGAAACATCAAAAGATCTGCCACCGAGTTCAACGAAATCCGGAGCATTCGATGCGCAAAATGGCAGCGAAGCTCGGGATCAGCCAGTGCGTCCGCAACGCTGCCAAAAATAGGGTGAAGGTGTGTAGCTACAAGATCTCCTGTGTTCACGTTCTGGACGAAAAGATGAACAAAAGCGGCTTTCAAAGGTGTGCCGTATGATTTACTTTTTTCGTTTGCGCTCATTCGTCAAAGATGCTTTTCACGAATGACAAAATATGCAAGGTCTGAATAGCCTACAAACGTCAGAATCTAAGTCAACTTCTTAAAAAGAGTCGACAGAAGTCTACAGTAGCAAGTACATGGAGCAAGTCATTTACTGGCTTCTATAAGGGCCTGGGGCAACATTTGCGCCGCCTAAAGAACGCCGTTGGTCTTCATCAACAAATACGTCAAACCAACTCTGACAGCTACCAGTAGCAAATTATACGGAATACAGGAGCCTGGGAGTGCTCAATACTTTGGCGCCGACGAATTTGCGCTTTAGCATGACTGGGCTGCTGCGCATTGATCCCGCTCAACGATTGCCATTTGTCAAAAGCTGTTTCAAGACCCGTCTGAAGCAGGGACATTTGGTGTCAAAGTTTCCGAATATTATTTTAACGGATTGCTTCTTCGCCCATGCTGGAGGAAAACTCCTGAGCTACTCGCTACACTAGTGTAGAGGCGAGTAAAAACGACTTTGACAGGTGCTTGAGACGAAATCGGTGAGAACGTGTATGAACATCGTTCGAAATTTTCGCAGGCAACTACATAAATGTGTAGAAGCCAAAGGAGGAAATTTTGAGAATGTATCATAGACTTTTTCTACTTTTGTAGCTGCTAATTTAGTAAACGTATTTATTCCCTCGAGTGAATGAATTCACTTGTTGTTTACTGTAGAGGGTCGTAGGTCTCTCTGTAAGAATGAAACTGAGTACGGAATTATCCTCAATACGTGAGCTAAAGATGGCTCGGAAAGTATTAAAGTATCAACGTTAGACATAACAAAGTACAATATGAGTCCTGGTTATTCCCACATTTGGTTCGCTCCCAATTTCAGCTACATGATCCAGAAATAAGTGCCACAAACCATTCAAAAACACATATCAGAGAATCACTAGAAAGGAGAGTTCCTTTCTGTTGGACGGCGGCAATTGAATATGCTATCCCATTTGCTGGATAAGAAAATTCCATGAAAGTGTTAGCAGTCATTCGGAAGCTTAGATTTATGGCTAGATCCATAAGTGGGTGATTTTCCGATGCGCCCTTTCATATCGCCGGAAAATCCAAAATAAAATTATGTTTCACTCTGGCAGAGTCTTCATTTTATTAGGTTTATAATTCGCTCGAAGCACAAAAAGCTCATGAACGTGTTGAAAAAGTTTTGTAGCATCCTATTTAATCGTTTAATCTCAAGCGTCTAACTAAGCGGAAAAAAATTTCTCAATTGATTAACAACTTGCATCCCACATGGCGAATACTGTAAGCTTTCGATCGATCGTCAAGCTCCCAACGCGTAGATTAGCCGATGAACAAGCTTGTCGAACATGTAAATCTCGACTACATTTTCCCTGCTATACTGCTGTGAGACGGTGTTCCTCAGAAAACAAGAACAGCTGTGGAATCATTGAAACACGCTATCGAAAGATTACAAGTAGTGTAAAGGAAGAGCTTCGTCTCTTGAGGTTCAAAACATATCTTTTTCTTTATCCTGCTATTGCATGAAAAAGTCTTTCTAGGAAGCAAACACTTTTCTAAGTTTTTCGAGACCTGACCCATCGAAAGAGTACTAGCACTCTAAGGGATTTCAGCGAAATATAGCGGGTCAAGAAAAAAAAATGTGTGGTAGTGTGAAACATAATTTTATCTCGAATTTTGCATCGTTGTTAGGAGTTCTCCAGAAAACCGGTTACTCTGTGTTCTATCTAGAAATTTGAGCTTTCGAATGATTACTAAAAATTCTAATATCTTGTTCGGTGAATGAGGTCGAAGATACGATTGTCACCGTGAAACAGAAAAGTACCAAAAATAGTAATTATGAGACGAAGAAGATTTGAAAAAATTACCTGAATGCCACCTTAGAAAACAATAAAATAGAGTGCTCTCTTGATGAGCCAGCGCGAGGTTGTTTACAGCTAGATGTAATGAAACCACCTGAGAGTCTGAAAAGGTTAAATTGTCGTTTAACCCACTGAGACAAACGTTTTTATAATGAGAGATTTGATGGAAATATTATCAAACCGCGAAGTAAACAACCTCTTTCAAACACTCACCGTGATATTCTTTATGGGTGGAAACGAAGCCCAGAAGAAACCAAAGACGGCCCGCACCGTCGTCTACATGAACGAAAAGTGTGATCCATTCAGATCAAAAAATCGATTACTGATATGACGCGGTATCAAACGTGATAACATATAGCACGTTATTGTGTCCTATTTTCGGGTTTATTTTGCATGTCAGAGCTAAATTAAATAGATTTTACTATGAATGTAAAGTGACACATTATGCTCATTGTATAACCACTGTACATATGCCGAGATGTGGTCAAGTGGTCAGTGATGGTTGGTGAGGGATTGATCTCTCGTCTCCACCCCTAATAGCACCCCGCAATCAATAAGCGAACGTAGTCTTTCCGTTACTTTACTAAGGTTATATGGATGATTGCTTTGCCGTCTGCCCAACACAAGAGAAGGTGGGCAAATGTTTTGAGTTGTTAAATAGTCAGTCAGAGCACATAAAGTTCACCCGTGAGAATCCTAAGCTAAATTAGCTGCCATATTTAAACGTTCAAATCAACCTATCCAAGAACTATTACAACACAAAATGGTGCCGCAAGTCGAGCAACAAAAACATTTTGGTACATTACCTATGTTCTCATCCGTCGCACACAAAATGCGCACTTGTGAAAAACATGTTTTGAACAGCAGTTAGTGTTGTGCACAGGAAAAGAATACAATAAAGTCCCTAAACTTGGCGAGAAAAATAACCATTTTAAATGGTTACAACACGATAGGAGCTCCTCAAGTTAGGATTAGAGGAAATTCACCACCCCGAACAGAAGGACTGCTAAAGATGAAGTTTCATTAATCCTGCCCTTTATGTCTAGCCATGTAAGCTGCTTAAAATGAGCAGGTTTAGATAGTTCGGTAGCAGCAGTCGACATACCACCGAATAAACTATGTATGACCGCCTCTGCGAAACGAAAGAGTGCAATGTTTGCCCAAATCGGCAGATACGGCGATTGCATGAGAATCGGTACAATTTACCTGATCTCTTGCGAGGAATGCGGGGAGAAATACATTGGCAAAACGGGTAAACCACTATGCATCCGTGTAAAAGAGCACTTAGCTGGGAGACGTAACTCCGACCCAAAATCCCACTACTCATGCATATGGAACAAAAGCATAAATGGGCAGATTTTGACGTTAGATTCACGGTCCTTGTACAGGAGTCAAAAACATCTACGCCTAAAACTTTGGAAGCCTTTTAGATACATAGTAAAAGCACAAGAATGAACCGAAAAGAGAAATGTCTCGTAATAACGCGTTAACTCGTACCATACCTCAGGCTAATCTTCCCGGCCTGAGCCAGGCACAGTCTCTCTTGCGCACTGACTATGGTGGTAGGTCTTCAATAAAGAAGTAGCGACCTAACACATCTAAGCGGTGAGTGTGTTTTTGTAATAAAGTTTCTACTATGCGATCCAAAAATTCGTTTCTTACGTTTTGTGCTGAGGTTGACGCGGCTTTTGGCTAAATGATTTCCAAATCAATTTGACTTTTCCAGGCTCGAAGATCGCGAACCTCGCCGAAACTTAAGACATCACGATTGTTGTACTATTCATGCTGCATTTATGCTTCACTGTATTGCACTGCATTACTAGTATTCAGTAAATACCATATTTAACACCTCTAAGCTGTTGAACGCAAATGCTACTAATCCATTAGCGCTCTAAGTAACGCCTCAGCCTGGCTAGTCTTGAGACTGCAAGGAGGTCTGCTTGACCAAAGCTGTATGACGTTCATTAGGAAAATCTTAGAGCAAGCGATGAACGTGAAGATGCTAAACGATTGTTGGAAGTACAGCGACCCGCACATTAAAATATGAAGGCCGATCGTATAAGACAAAAACTTCACTGTTTTCCATTTCCAATTGTTATGATGGGTCGTTTGCTTCACGTGATTGTGATGAATTGAATAATTACAGAAGTACCTTCTAAATAAGATGTAGATTTGCGAGAGCATGAGCAGCCATTCGAAAGCTAAGGCTTGATGATACAGCCGCACGTAGCCGGTTTTCAGAAGTCTTTTTCTAACGTTGATGCAGGGCGACATTTCTTGGCTTGAGACACGCATATTTCTCGCCGGACAGAGAGCTTTCTTTGGACTGCTGGTAGTCATTCGTTGGCAAAATCAAATATGATACCTTCGCCGTGCTTATATACTGAAAAGACCGTCTCTCTGGAACACAGCAGGTAAAATAAGCTTTAGCGCAGCTAGTAATAACTCGAATTTCTTTGTGTGAGCAACAAAGTCCTACGCGAATCACGTGGCGCCGAGACCACTGAGCAGTACTATGAATGCCTATGAAGTATAGCGTCGGCAGTCACGTGGCCGCCACACCCACAGCGACGTGAACTGATTCTCGATCGTCCATTCCACCATATCAAATTCAACTTGTTCCACCTGCTGCGTAGCAGGAAAACGGCCTTTCTAGGATATAAGCACAGCATTGGCATCAGGAATTACTACGCTTTTTTATGATTCCTAATAGTCCAGAGATAGAGCTCTGTACAGCTAAAAACATGAGCTAATTTCATGTAGAGGTCACACCGCTATGAAAGGATCTTCTGAAAAATCTGCGAATTGCGGCTGTAGCTAGAAATTTCAGTTTTTCGAATGGTTATCGACACTCGTATGAAGAACTCCTCTGCAGCGAATGTGATCAATTTTTCATTTTTTTTCCTCCTTATCAGCTGAAAATAGATAAAGGATAAAGGACTTGGCAATCCCTGAGGGATGCGCCATGTATTCGTCTTTGATTTTCAATCGATGAAGGTGATTGAATACATATCTTGCCTTTACAATGACTAGCAGTGGCCTCTCGCTGAACCGACTTATCAGATAAAACCCTTAATAATTTTTTTGATGCGATATTTTGTCTACATTCAAAAAAAAAGCAAACGTGAAACTTGAATTTTTTGAGGCTGGAATAATTGTCGTGTGGAACACCCAAAAGATGGTAGAAGACGGCGCTTGGGTCGCATTGCGAGTTTTGAGATTATGAGATATTATCTAATGCATCACTGAGCGATACAGTCAATAGCAAAGCTTTAGTTATAGACGTTGTACTGTACACACTAAGGTTTGTTTAACATGGTCAAGTCAGATTAGATAGCAAATCTACGCTTATCATATTTCCAATATGCGAATGTTTGCAAAAGGCACTTCAGCTATAGATCATAGTGAAGCGCCACTATGCATGCATTCCTTTACGGACAATGAGGGCCATTATGACCCTCAGCTGGTCGCTGCGTTCATACGAAAATCGAAGCGTGCTCTAATACGAATTCGAGTTGATTGAATTTTGAAAGAAAAACTACGACTGAAGAATGATGAAATATCATTGATGAGACTCAAGTATAAATAATCTTAACCAGATTACCGTTGATGCTTCCCAAAAGTTTTCCTTTTTCAGAGGAAAAACCATATCTTTGCGAAAAAGAACGTAATTTCAGCTGTTTGAAACATTTTCTTAGATCTTCACGACGTCTTTGTAGTCTGTCGATAGCTTCAAAAATTTTGATCTTTATAGTAAGCTTGTTGTATGGAAGGATTTTCATATTACGTTCTACTGATAAGTAGGAGATAACGTTTTGCAATCGCAGTCCATTTTGCTAATTCATGGCGGGTTTTTTGGGTTGTATAGCTTTGCAAGAAGACATGCTTGACCAGTATTCTATGTCATTTGAGAAGGTGACGAAAAACGAATTGATTACTATAAGTACTGAAATCCGCGTAATGAAAATTGTGATGACGAGTCGTGTAAATGTTCAGAAAACGTAAATATCACTAGATATCTATTCTCGTAAGCTTTTCTAGCCAGAAAATGGAATTATCCCTGAAAGAACTCTTGTAAACGTATTTCTAAAAAAATTACGCCCAATTGCCTCGAAATCCTTACTTCTGAAAAAATTTCTGTCGCAAGCAATCGCAATTCAAGGATTGCGATAATGATCCTTTTGCATTTTTCTAGAAAAGACTTAGTCTACAACAACATCAGTACTTATTCGATAGCTGAAATCTTAGATCTGAACGGTGCATCTGATTTTTAGATGGCTCATCTTTTACGCTGTCACCGTCGGAATGAATTTTGATTTACATTTGAGGATTACCCGCCTGATAAAGTTTTTCTTCAAGCAACCAATATGCATTGGATAGCGCAAATCCCAGCAATTTCAAATACGTGGTTGGTTTTTGGAGAGGAATCCTTAGAACACTGTAACAGTCAATAAAAGAATGGAATTCTCACTCCAGAGGGCGGAATTTGTGACGTCGGCTCTAAGTCACCGCGCTTTTTGCAACAAATTGATTAACTGAAAAACAAATCTTCTTTAGACTACTAGAGTGTAACAGAGAGTTCTTTCCAAAAGCAACGTTACTGTGGAAATTGTCGAGAGACAAGATATCGAACGATTATCGAAGGCCTAGCGGAGAAGCTTTGTTCAGCGAGAAATGCTTTAATGTGAAAGATGTTTTCATTTTACTGTTAGAATGCATTGAGGCAGCCATTCTGAAAATAAAGTATATCTTTGAATTTGCCCAAATTTCACCAGTCGAATGGTTCCTAAAACTCTGTGAAAAATGAGGAAACGCACTCTCTCCAAAAGGTTAAAAGAGTATGCGGACATTGAAAGTGATCCACATTTGAGAAATCTATTGCCCTATCTAAAAATTATTAATTGCTTAACAAAAAACTCTATACGGCGAGAATTTCTTAGATGTGAAACAAAATGTTATTTTGATTGTTACAGAGCAAAAAGCACGTCATTCAAAAACAAAAAGCGCCGTTCAACTTCACTTGGTTATAGCTTTCGCAGGATTGCCAAAAAGTTTCACAGAAGCAGAAAGTATGATTTCACCTCAAACTGAGTGGAGACAACGAATACGAACCGCTATCCCCTCCTCTTTTTCGCATACGGTAGCTATGAATAACGAATTCTAACATAATTAAGCATTTATGTGGGAAATGGAATCTGAAGTGCAGTAATAATAAAAAAAAAATCATTGAGAGTTATTGATGAAGTGCGATCGCATGCAACAAGCACTGTTATTTTGATGAGTCATTCATTGTTTTCCAATTTTCAACCAGTATATGTTTGTGTACTTTAGCAATATGGTACTAAAAGAAATAGAAGATAAAATCGATTGAATTATGGGTTAGTAAAGGAGAATTATCTTTGAAATGTTCGATAATGGTTGTCAATATAGCCTTTTCATAATCATCTGGTTTATCCTTTGAAAGTTTCTACTCTAAATGAAGGAGTTACGTTATTTATATAAAAAATTACCTTACTGTAGTCTGTTCCATCATAGCTGACTATTTATCGGCACATAAATATCATTTACTGACAAAAAGTATAACTGTCATTAGAAAACTACCACATTAGCATTAGAGCAGGCAGCGGCGGCCTGTCTTCGAATCGCCCGCCAGCCGAAAATGGCCCCTCTCGCTATGGGATATATATATATATATATATATATATATATATATATATATATATATGTATATATATAATATACAATTTCCGGCGATAGAAACTCGCCAAAACTATTCACTGGCACCCTACAAAACGTCATGCGAACATTGAAATGGGACGATATGGGAGTGAGAATTGACGGTCGACAATTAAACCATCTTTGCTTTGCTGATGATATCGTTCTCATAACATTAAACATCAGCCAAGCGGAACGAATGCTGACCGATTTCGATAACCCTGTGGAAGGATTGGTCTTCAACTAAATCTAACGAAAACGATATTCATGAGGTACAGATGGGTTTCAAATGCAACGTACACGCTAAACGGTACGACAATCTCCAAATGCTCCTTTTACGTCTATCTAAGTAGTAAAATCAATATGATGAACGACCTAGCTTCAGAGTTGAGCAGGAGGAAACGAGCTGCTTGGAGAACGTTTAAGAACATCGAAGATTTATTGAAGAGGACAAAGAACATCCGACTCCGCGCCCACATTTTCGACTCGACAATTATCCCTGCCCTGACGTATGCAGCAGAAACCTGGTCGTTACGTAAGCAGTATGAAAAATCACTTGGCGTTATCGATTGCGCAGTCGAAAGGTCGATGCTAGGAGTATCCCGTATCTCGCAAATGAGAGAAAGGACCCGAAGTTCCGACCTACGTCAACGATCGAAAATCAGAGACGCCGTTCTACACGCAAAGATATCGAAAATAAGGTGGGCCGGACAGGTGATGCGCTTCAATAACAACCGATGGACGAGAGCAGTTACCGACTGGTTTCCTCGGTACGTCAAGCGCTTTGAAGGAAGAGCACTGACCCGCTGGCCCGATCTTCATGAAAGCGATAGAAGAAAGATATCATGCTCAGCGAATCCCTAGAGCGGGAAGGACCCACTGGGCTGCTCTTGCACGCGATAGGGAAAAATGGAAGTGTTGGTGGTACCCACTGGAGTCACTCGACGATCAACGGGACGACAGGTGATACGACAGGTGACAGGTGATAAATATATATATATATATATATATATATATATATATATATACCCGTATATCTATGTGAATAAATAAATAAATGTATATATTTATATATATGCATATATGTATGAATTTCGCGCTTTCTCGGTAATCGAGTTGATTTTCGCTGAGGTTCTGAGGTAGTCGGACCAAGGCGTTCGTATCTGGATCAGTGAAGGCGCAGTTTTCCAAGACGATCTGGCATAAAAATTCCAATTTCAGAGGGAAGCAGGCCTGCAGAGTTTGCTGCAGAAGTGTTCCAGCATTGAGCTCATGGTGATTAGCGTTATTGTCACCGTGCCGATTGCCGTTACTCAAAGTAATACCGATAGAATATTCGATGTACTAGAGTAACATCCTTCGTTAAAATGAATAAAATGATAGAATAGTATTATTCCTCCTTATGACATTCAAAAGGATGACGTGGTTTCAACGTGATATGGTCGTGAGTTAAAGTCACCTCAAAGAAAGTTAAAATTTGAAGAGGAATGGACAAAACGTCCTTCAAGGGACTGATCAATGCCGAGAGCTTATCCTCTGCTTTTTGATATTCAGCGAGTTATATGTACTGTCATATCAGGGAACACTAAACAGTTCGGCTACATTCACATTTCAACACTGCGCATAACTAAGTAAATCCCATAAAGTTGCGATATTTAGCTAAGAGAAGTGCTAAATCGATTAGTACTGAAAATCAACATTGCAGTAGCATGATTATTGCTAACTAAAATGCAGTAAGTATCTCACTAAAAGTTCGAATACTCGGAAACTGATTATAGTAAGTCAGTTGTCTTCTCACAACTACTGATTGGACATGCCTTTCCTTTTTCCTATGTGCTTTTGGTGCATCTCAGCGTGCTTAATACTTGCCTAATGTTGATCGTCTAATCTTGATAAGAAGCTTTTCATGGATGTCATTCCTCTAAGCTGAATGCACCAAATAGAAGATACCACGCAGCAATAAATCAATTGCGACAGCGACTAGACTGTACCCCAAAAGATGTGCGAAAATCTCAAGTGCCCAGAATCTACTGAAACTAAAAGCTACAAAAATTTCCCATATCAATGATGGACCAACTCACAATACTTTGACGATCATTCAAAAGACTATTACAGTTCTTTGCCAAGTACTGTTACAACTTCTACAATGAACAAGTGACTTCTAAAGCACTTTTGAGTTACTTTTGATAAGTGTCATCGTTAGAACATCATTAGCAAATTTTTTGTCAAAAAGCATTTGAAAACCTTTTTTACATAGGTTTTCGTAAGAAAAGATCTGACCGTTTTCCTAAAGAACACCGTAGAACTAAGACATCTCCGACAGACATGTGATTTCTTCTTTTTATGAAGTATCATTGAAGTTTTTGAGTGAATATTTTTCAGAGACCAAAGAATATTTGGATATTTGGATGACCTGCTCGCACACGTTAAAAAAAACTGCAGTGCATTTTTCATTCATATTTTCCCCCTCGGCATGCAACCTATAGACAGCAATCATCTTTTTCAAACACGATCGATGGATTTTCATGGTAAGTGACGGAGTTAAGTGCAATAGCTGACTAGGAAATTACAAAAACAAGCTATATTAAACGAGTGGCTTGCACTTGTCTTCATGGAAGCCTTTCCGCAAAAAATTTGGCTGCATTGTGAAGTTTTATGTGCATTTGAGTTTTGTAATTTGAGGCGATATTGATAGGTAAAAGCAAAAAAAAGCCCTTTAATAGTGAAAAACTGAGATTTGGCGCTACTACTTCAAAGTCCTTATTTAATTGCTATTAAGATAGCTGATGAGTGATAAAGTTTAATAAGGACTAGGACTGTATTTGCGGTGTGGTGAGGTGTCGGCCTTAAGAATGTCCTATACGAATTTCTTCTGGGAGATGAGTAAACTAATGTCGAATACATGAGCTGTGTAACAGCGTGACTTAGGCGATCTAGCACATTCTCACGAAAACTTAACTCAGTCTGTGTTGCATCTGATAGAAGCTTTTTGCCTGCGAAGACTTTGTTCAGTCACAAATCTTATCGTTTATCCCTGGAACAAGTCGAACTCTATCTATAGTCGAGGAAGAAAAACAGAAATAAGGAAAAATCTTTGTCGCTTCGAGATTGGTGTCACATAGCTCAAGAATATAAAAACGCCAAATTCATGCGACGGGAAGTATTTGTAGGCCGCCGTACAGGCTGAATGCGAAGTTTTCCACCTCCATTGTGCTAAATCCATATCGAACGCCACTTGCACTACAGTATGTTAGCAGAGAAATGAGGCTTTCCAAAACCATAAAGCAAAACCAAATTTCATGTTGTTTCACGGTCCCTGCTATTCGTAGCGGAACCCGTGGGCGTTGTCGCTCTGATGAAGCGGGCGAGGCCACCGACAGCAATGTACGTAAGTCACTAACGTACCAACCAGGAAATGGCTTAAATATTCTCTCGGACACTATTGAATGCTTATAACGAGGTTTTGAATCCAGTCGAATCAAAGATGCTTTTTAAGACCGTTCTATTAAGTTCCTTAAGCACTTCAAAGCGCCTTATGATTTCTATGAAGCAAACGGTAGTACCGAAATCTCAAGAAAAATATTTACCGTTTTGAATCGGGTTGGTGACTACTAAATCAGTATTAATGCAAATTCGGCGCTGAGTTCAGCGCTATGAATCAATGAGAGGGAATGCATAGTGAATCCCTAATAGATTGAGAAGTGAATGTTCTAACGCTTTACGGAGTAGCAAAGCCTCTATTCAAATCAATGGTTGTTCATGGCATGCGCCCTCTTGTCGTAATTTCGTGAGATCTCCGAGGGAGAATTAATCATTACTCGTATTCTTTTTGACTGATATCCTATAGATTACTGGTATGTAGAAGAGTAGTGAATCAGTAGCCGTATATTTAAATTGTCCCCAAAATGGCTGAATAAACCGTTTGAATCATAAATCAAGTCGTGAGATCACGGCGATGATTTAATCTATTGAGTCGCAAACCACTAGAATCAATGGAAAATTTTTGATCAGGGATGTCATGTTCCACGAGCTATTATATCGCTTCATTTAGTAGAGTTAAAGCAGAGAGCAAAGTTTATGTGCATAATAATTTCAATATTCTATTGTTTCTAGATGTTCAAATGTTTAACGCGATCTCGTTATCGACCACGGTGGAGTTATTCAAATGGACAGCTCACAAAGTCTGTTCCTTTTTTCCTTTTGGAAGGACATCTGTCCTCTTCCATCATGCACTGTTTGTGAATGTGTAACGCAATCATGATGTTATCGTGATGTTATTAGGTCTTCTCTTAGGTTCTCGCACTAGAGCATTAAACACCAAATTTATCAAGTAGAAGTTGTCAAAAATGCTTAGCAACACTATTCAGAGTATGCACTTTTAGCCTGAACACATTTCGTCAACTCTCAGGCACTAAATTAGTACCATTTTCTGCAGAATCTTCCGCGCTTTCTTTAGATACCAATTTATTCATATTGCCGCATGAGTGCCGAATTCTACACGTGCTAACTCAAACAGATGCACAAACGCAAAAGCATCGCTCATAAACCGCTCCATCGTCATTTTTGCCCTCTATTTTCTGGGAACGGTTACTACCGTCAACGCAAAATTCTTACCAGACGAACAAGGAACAGTAGCTTTACATCAAGATCGATTCGCCAAAGGCTAAGCTCGTCATCTCTTGCATCAGCTGGGGGTCGATTCACTGGAAGATTCTGCCAACAGGAAAGATGATCACTGACGAAAGTCACTTTGAGCACCTGAACCATTGCCATGGGGCCCTTTCACATCGCCATTCCGCGGTCTCATCCTGCTCTAAGACAACGCAGGGTTGCATAACGTCAAATTGGCAAGACGAAGTAAGCGAAGTGGGCTGGAAGCTTCTAAATCATCAGCTCTTTAGTCTTGACTTGTCACCGTCTAAACAACAGCTCTCGCGGTTGATGGAAGATTTCCAGAGGAAGAAGAATTCCGAGGCATTACTAGGTTGAGTCAACGATGAACAACTTTTTTTAGATCCAAGGATAACGAGCTCTACCTATGAGCGCGGAATTGATTCTGTTTGAGAGATGGGTAAATGAACTCAGGCTGATGGCGCGTACTTGAATAGTTTTGCTAAGAAAACTGGTACTTCCTCGTTAACTGCACCTTGTTTCGACTGCTTATAAAAAAAACGTGTCTTTTGGTCGCTTCCAATGTTTCAGGGATTGATCATTAGCTTAGATCAAAGCAATTCAAATGGTGATTTCACTTCCAAAAAGGCCTGATTGTCGCTCTGAAAGAGCAGAAATAATATTTTGTTGCTCACTCGATGATTTCTTGCTGACCAGTGCCCCACTCTTAGAGTTTGAACAACCAGACGACACAACAAATCTTATGATTCCAAGAGTTTTTAGTGTTGAACGAACTTATTGGTGCTTCATAAGGATCAAGAGATAATCAGGTTTCGCAGTCGCTGAGCAGGTCGTGTAGGTATATGTGTACCTCCAAAGCGTGGCTTAGAGCCAACGTCGCGCTGCGCGAAATTAAAATACACCATTAAAATTTACCATATTTCATATCTTGAATGGTTGTTAAGGCCTGATAAAAAAGAGCAGAAAGTGCGTTTTTTACAAGGGATCAATATGAAGTGCGGTGACTAGAAGTGATCCAAATTTACAAAATTCAACCTTCTTTTAGCTTACATCGTAATATGACGCCCTTATCAAAAGCGAGACAACTCATTGGAATCCTTAAAACTTGATATATCAATTGACTTTGAACCCCGAAGAAAATGCCTTTGGTTGGGAGAAATCTTCAAGTGAAAAAATTTTATTTTTTCTATTTCAGCACAATTACAAAGCCTTTTTGAATAGGAACTATGCCAGCCAAATTATTCTGATTCAAGTCATTGATTGGTCATTGAAAAATTGAAAACGGCGTGAATATGCGTTTTTTTCTGGGTCTAGATGCTCACACAGTATTGCTAGGAGTTCATCATCTCTTTGGCTGGCAGCAAGTCGCAGTAAATGGGCCCAGTTTGGTCTCAAATGGTGATGAGCGTAGCCTTTGGATAATCGATTTCGATGTGAAGTTGAAGCCCATATTTGACATGGCGACAATTATTGATTGGCGGCATTGAGTCTCAAAGAAAGTCCAGTGTTCGTTGACGGTGACAATCGCTTCCGGAATGGAGGGCAAAAATGTCAACGGAGCAGTTTTCAGCTATGTTCTTGCGTATTTCTGCTTAATTGAGCTTGCGTGGAATCCGGCATTCGTGCGGCAGGTTTAAATAAATTTGGCACCCAAAGAAAGCGCAGAAAATTTTGCACAAAGTAGTATTGATTCATTGCCTGAGATTCTATAGAAAAGTGTATAAGCTAATTGCGCGTGCTTCGAATGTTGTTGATCAATGTGACTACTTCGAGCTAATAAATTTGGTGCTTATTGCTCTATTGTCACAACCTATGAGAGGACCTAATATCATCATAGTTGCGCTATACATTTCAAAACACTGGATAATAAAAGAAGACAGGCATTTTTCCAGAGAAAAAGAAGGGATTCTGCAACTTACCTTATTTAACTCCACCGCGGTCGATCCTTGCCACGATCTCACGATTTAGTTCATGACTCAAACGCGGCCTTCAACCATTTTTGGGCACTTGAATATACGATTGCTGATTCAGTACTCTTCTACGTATCAGTAATCTAAAGGATATCAGTCATAAAGCTTACGAGTAATGATTTATTTTACGTTGGGCCTCTTACGCTTTACCACAAGAGAGGGAACATGACATAAACAACCACTGTTTCAAATAAAGAGCTCGCTGCTCCATAAAAGTGTTAGAGCGTCGCCTAAAAGTCTATTAGGCATTCACCATGCATTTGATCTCATTCATTCATAACGTCTGACACAATCACAATGCCGCATTGAGATCAATATTTATTTAGTAAACCAACCTGATTCGAAACGGTTAATTTTCTCTATATTTTGGTTCTATCGTTTGATTCCTGGAATGGAGAACTGGACTTAAAGAGCTTAAGAAACTTATAAAATGGTTCTGAAAAGCGTCTCAATTTGACTGGTTTACAAAATCTCGTTATAAGCATTCAATATCGTCAGAGAGAATGTCCTAAGATATTTCGAGGTTGGTACGTTAGTGGCTCACGTACGTTGCGGCGGTCTCGCCCGTCTCATCAGAGCGACACGGCGCGCAGATTCTCCTATGATGTTTCGCTTCATGGTTTTGGAATGCCTCATATTCTCTGCCAATATACCGTAGTGTAAGAGCTGTACGATATGGATTTAGCACAATGGATTCAAAGGAAAACATTAGTCTGTATAGCGGCTTGCCAAAACTTTCCATCGCGCGAGCTTGATGTTTTTATCCTGTCAGGCCATTTGATAGCAATCTCAGAGCGACGAAAAGCTTTGCTTATTACTATTACTTATTCCGTGCCAGCAGAAAGAGCTTGACTGCTTTCAGGTTGAGAAAAGAAAACTAAAATGTTTATGACCGAATCAAATCTTCGCAAGAAACAGCACTAATCAGATGAAGTAGAGATTAAGCTGATGTATTTCTAAGAATGTGTTCGATCTTCGCCTGAATCACGCTGTTAGTAAGCTTACTTATTCGACGGCAGTTCATTGAATTCTCCAAAAAAAACCATGTGGGCCATTATTAAGGACTGCACCACATCACACCGCAATACCGTTTTAGTCTTTGTTAAACTTTATCACACAATCTCCATCAGCTGTCTTCATAACACTCGAAATTTCTAGCATTTTTTCGTAGTGTTATGATGTTACATACATGCCTAAAAGAATTGAGTGGCGAGCAAAAACATGGCCTCGGCTGGGAATCGAACCCGCGTTTCATCCTATCCAGGAATGCGCGCTCTACCACTACACCACCGAGACACATTTGCCCGACCACCCATTCTGCAACATCTCTGTGTTGGTTATCAGTCACCAACCCTTAATAGGTTTGGTCGGGTATGCAATTTTTCTTTGTGAACCCAGTTGAACTGACAGCTATTATAATGACTAATACTCTAAATTTCTAGTATTTTCACTGCTATTTTCGCAAAGTTGTGATGCTACATATATGCCTAAGAGAAGTGAGTGGTGAGCTAAAATATATCTTCATTACACTTCAACACGTGATTTGATCCTTGATCACAGTGTTTTTTTTTCTCACTGTGCGAATCCCAGTGCTTCTAGCATTCAACTCGTTTTTCGTCTTCCTCTTGGACGTTGTAGAATAGTGGTTGAGGAGTCTCGTTGCAACCTCGAAGATAGCCTGGCTGTGGGGTGCGTTGTTGTTGACTTTCGGAGAGAGTTGAGGAGTGGAGCTTGGCAACACGCCGGCCTCGACGAGCATCACAGCCACTCGGCCACAGCGTCCCCCATCTTCATAACAGTGTATCAATGTCGCTTATTTGGAAGCGCAAATACACATAAACAGTCACAATGTTGCCACGTTTACTGAGATAAAAACCTTTAGTGTTAAAAGGTGCAAGTATTCGTTCAATATGGGTGCTGTTGTGGTTTTCCATATCAAACCATTATGCTGAACGTCGTCAGATATCGTCGAAATCTATCGTGAATGTTTCAAAAGAGATGATTGCTATCTTTAGACTGCGCTACAAACAGAAAATGAATTCAAAATATATTGCGGTGTTGATGACCTGTGCGAGCGGATCATTTAAATATTCAAATATTTTTTGTTCTTTGAATATCATCTATCGAAAAATATCTATATAATGCATAGTTAAGGAGAGAAATTACATATCTATCAATCTGTCTTATTTCTACGGTGTTCCTCAGGAGAATCGTTCACATCTTTTCTTTCAGAAACCTCCGTAAAACTAGTTTTCAAGTGCTTTTTTATCAAGAAATGTACTATTTGTGTTCTCACGATGACATCTATTGACAGCTAGAGGAGTGGCTCAGAATTAATTTTTTCAGTGTAGAAGTTATAATAGTGAGATGTCTTTTGGATAATCCCTGAAAGCATTGCGGACTGGTCCTCCATTGTTAAGGGGATTTTCAGTAGTTTTTACCTGCAGTATTTTAGGAATTTGAGATTCTGCACTACAGTCTAGTTGTTACCACAATTGTTTCTTACTTATCCGGTGTATTCGATTGAAACGCATAGAAAGCTTCTCATCAAGACTACACGATCAGCATTAGGCATCTAAAGGTAATAAACATGCTAAAGTTTAGCAGAGGTGTGTAAGAAAAAACTATTAAAAACCACAGTGAACTATTATTTGTGAGAAGGGCAAAGCGACTTACTATAGCCAGTTTCTAAACTGGATAATGAAAGATATGTATGCTAATCCTTATATCTTGGCTAGAAATAATCATGTTAGTGTAAGACCAATTTTCACTATTGGTCGATTTAGCACTTAAGTCATCTTAATATCACAACTTCAGGGATTTGCTATTTGTGTCCAGTATTTGAGTGTAAATGTAGTCAAACTGTTCAATGCTTTGTGATATAATAGTACATAGGAGTCGTTGAATGCCATAAAGTAGAAATACTTTATAGCAGGGGACAAAGAGACGTTATTCATGGGGTAACAGATATTATACGGCTGATGGTCAAATCCATCCCATCGACTTTACTAAGCCTTGATTTGAAACAGACAATGGTATAGAATTCTCCTATCTCGTTATTCACTTTGATGACAAAATTTACTTGAGCTTTTCGAATTTTCTACTGATATTACATGAGCAGCGGCGTGTAGCACGCTTGATAACGAGGCCCATCACAACGAGCGCGATGCTGGAGCGATTCTGAAACAACTCGCCATTCCTGTAAGCCCTTTAGAGTTTGGAAATTTGGTACCGGACTTGTCTTAAAATACCACACTTTCTTTAGTCCAGTGACAACCGCGTCGGCCCGATCATCTCAGAATCCGAGTGAAAATCAAGTCGACCGGCATTAAACGACAATTCAGAGGACGTGACATTATAACGAAACTCAGACGCGAAAAGCTAAAGACCGAAGTAGTGGTCGAATGAGCAGAAAGCAAGCAAACACGAGAAGTGCGCTGGATTTTGCACGAAAAATAAAGGCGCGTGATTAAAGGAAACTATTCTCAAAGTTAGACCTAAGATCGTAGACTCATCAAGTCTCCACCATCGCGACATTGACAAATTGCTAACATACTTCCTGAGATGATCTTCCATCCTAATCTTATACTCAAGAAGGAGACTAGCAAGCAACGTGAAAGCCCCATATTCATTCAGTCACCTGTGGGAATGCCTGACAGAGTGGAATGCGTGACGTTTTTCTCGAAAACTGAATAACATGTTAGGCTTTATTCTTTTGTCGTAATATCACAAATATTTCCGGTTAAATCAATTTTGGTTCTTCGTCATTTGTTGTTACTGACATAATTCAATGTGTATCACTGGTTCACCACCTAACTGTTGTCAACAAGTAGTTTCACAAAGAGGCAGTGCGCCACGTGTAGATACGCCCATTTTCAGTGGAATAACGGGCTCTGAGAGAGTGATTGGAAAAACGAGTAATCCTGAGCTTATCTATCAGCACTTTAGCAGAGAATCATTGTTGTCCTGGAGGAATCTAGTAGGACGACGACAATAGTACCAAAGGTTTTCGAAGTTTAACCACACATGCGTTCGGTGTCTACAAGTATAAAACGTACCAGATAAGCGGAAGTTGCGTATACTACGACAACTGCAAAAGATGGGCCACTTAAGTATGCCAGTGAATCTGTCATTCCTCTCTACATGTTACTCCCCATTACTTCCATAAGAGTTCGGTACCACCAAATAGTTTGCACGGTCTGCACATAAGGTGACAAAGTCTTATGAGCTCCTACAAGAGAGTGGCAATTTTCAGATCATATGCGAGAGCGGAAATGCCATATTCTACAACAGCACGGTGATAACGTGGGAGATGCGCTTACTCTTATATACAAAAGTAGCTGATCTTATCGGCCATTTATCTCCGCGCTTTCTTGTAATGCCGTCAACTCTCTTCTTGTGAAGGCAGAACAAAGTTTTCTAACATTGACATATATCTTGTGTCCGCCTGACAGAAATGACTTATAGTCAAGTTACAGTGACAGGTGTTTTATGAAGATCTAGTAGTCAGTGCACTAATAAATTGATCCATTCTTAGCACTTTTGAATATAATAGTATCGCATGACAAAAATCCATTAGGTTAAAATTTGAATGAAGCAAATATACTTTTTTTCGGATATCGAATAATGACGTTAGACAAAATTGAGCTTCGGGTTTTGACATGCTATTGCTGGAAGCAATAATTTTCGACAAGAGATGCTGCGCAGGAAATCTGTGGCGCCAATTTGAAGAAAGTGTGAGCCATGTTAGCTGACGCGAAGATGGCAAAGTGGCAGTAGTAGTATTGCAAGGCACAAACAATATGAAAGTAGCGATCTCAATCTTGAGGACCAAGCACGTTCGGGTAGGCTAATGTAATTGGATGATGCAAATCTGCAAGCGGCTTTGGATGGAGAACCACATCAAGCACTAGTGAACTGGCAACAGAGCATAGCATCGATCAAAAGACAGTCTGAAAGCATTTCCAACAGTTCATCTATGTCAAAAGGAAACCTCGCCAAGATCTGCACAAATTGACTGAAGCTAAAGCCTAGCGCTGCGTTGAAGTTTGTCGTCAGTTGTTGCAGAGCACGTTTATTTCGAGCTGAAGCGGAAGCTTGTAGATCGTTGATAGGAAATCGTGGGTAGTGGTAGCTCTTATTTTGGCGAATATCTTGTTGTTTTCAGCTAAATTTTGTAAACTCTAAATTTTCAGTGGGTGTTACTTTTCGTCAACCTTTATCTAGATACTTTGTTGAAGCGTCTTCACATGTGTTTTTTCCATTGCACGGATCCCACTACTTTTAGCATTTAATTCGTATTTCGTCTTTCTTGAACGTTGCAGCAAAGTGAGTAAGCGTGTATCCTTACAATCTCGAGGTTGTTGTGGCTGTGGCATTCCATAGGACGTTATTGTTAATTGCCGGAGAGAGTTGAAAGGTGGAGCTCGCCACCACGCTCCTCCACGCATAGAAGGGGAGAGCGCCTTAACATAACAAGTGATATGGCACCTTATCTCAGATTCATCTTCTAGTCTGAGTGTGGTTCGTTTTGCAAATTGTGTCGCATTAGATCGGTGACCGCTTTCATGAAATTAAGTTAGGTCGGGTTTTTCAAAATGGCTAGGCTATTGATTTCTTTTCCATTGGATTTTTGATGCATGCGAAATATTAACTGAGTGATCAGATATGGTATGATATATAAGTCTAGGCTCTGACGAAGGCGTTTCCGCCAAAACGTTAGCCATTGAGTTTTGTGGTGGGAAAGGAAGTACCAAGCTCGTGCAAGTTTTGAATAAAGAAAAGGTTTGTTTGTTGAAAAATTTTGAATTTTTCTAATCATGCCAAAGTTTAGAGGTAGTGGAACTTCTGTTGTATATATATATATATATATATATATATATATATATATATATATATGACTCAAAAAATATGACTAACTGTGAACCTTGATTTTGAAAACGATGATTTTAATATACATATATATATATATGAATATATATATATATATATACAACAGAAGTTCCACTACCTCTAAACTTTGGCATGATTAGAAAAATTCAAAATTTTTCAACAAACAAACCTTTTCTTTATTCAAAACTTGCACGAGCTTGGTACTTCCTTTCCCACCACAAAACTCAATGGCTAACGTTTTGGCGGAAACGCCTTCGTCAGAGCCTAGACTTATATATCATACCATATCTGATCACTCAGTTAATATTTCGCATGCATCAAAAATCCAATGGAAAAGAAATCAATAGCCTAGCCATTTTGAAAAAACCCGACCTAACTTAATTTCATGAAAGCGGTCACCGATCTAATGCGACACAATTTGCAAAACGAACCACACTCAGACTAGAAGATGAATCTGAGATAAGGTGCCATATCACTTGTTATGTTAAGGCGCTCTCCCCTTCTATGCGTGGAGGAGCGTGGTGGCGAGCTCCACCTTTCAACTCTCTCCGGCAATTAACAATAACGTCCTATGGAATGCCACAGCCACAACAACCTCGAGATTGTAAGGATACACGCTTACTCACTTTGCTGCAACGTTCAAGAAAGACGAAATACGAATTAAATGCTAAAAGTAGTGGGATCCGCGCAATGGAAAAAACACAGTGAAGACGCTTCAACAAAGTATCTAGATAAAGGTTGACGAAAAGTAACACCCACTGAAAATTTAGAGTTTACAAAATTTAGCTGAAAACAACAAGATATTCGCCAAAATAAGAGCTACCACTACCCACGATTTCCTATCAACGATCTACAAGCTTCCGCTTCAGCTCGAAATAAACGTGCTCTGCAACAACTGACGACAAACTTCAACGCAGCGCTAGGCTTTAGCTTCAGTCAATTTGTGCAGATCTTGGCGAGGTTTCCTTTTGACATAGATGAACTGTTGGAAATGCTTTCAGACTGTCTTTTGATCGACGCTATGCTCTGTTGCCAGTTCACTAGTGCTTGATGTGGTTCTCCATCCAAAGCCGCTTGCAGATTTGCATCATCCAATTACATTAGCCTACCCGAACGTGCTTGGTCCTCAAGATTGAGATCGCTACTTTCATATTGTTTGTGCCTTGCAATACTACTACTGCCATTTTGCCATCTTCGCGTCAGCTAACATGGCTCACACTTTCTTCAAATTGGCGCCACAGATTTCCTGCGCAGCATCTCTTGTCGAAAATTATTGCTTCCAGCAATAGCATGTCAAAACCCGAAGCTCAATTTTGTCTAACGTCATTATTCGATATCCGAAAAATAATTAAAATTTAATGTACTATAACTAGAGTTGCCGTGGAAGTCTCTTATGGGAATATTCCTGAGACATTCCCATGTATTTACAAGAACCGATACGGGTGTTTAAGTGTAAGCCCTTGGGCCCTTGGACTCTAAAGTGTTGACTACTCCAGGGCTTGGTTTGCCCCTTGAAACATGCTGGTGATAGTTGGCAGCGTTGATTTCGATGTTTCCGTTGATGAAGACTAACGCTGTCTCTCCGGTGACGCAAATGCCGGCACACACTATCACGGAGAGCGGAAAATGACAATGGAAGAAGGTTAGTGCTATTGCAGACATCTGCTGATCCTCCTCGAAAGTTGACGCCGATTATGGCGATTAATCCCTAAGAAACGCCTTCAGAAAAAGATGTGCGCAACGTGAATCGCGCAGTGGTGTGCGATAATAA